>ML785666.1:15513-30165 GCA_009831015.1 Picea engelmannii | reverse complement strand
GAAGTACATGTAGGCCCTGAAGATAATTAAAGAAAAGAATTACAAAATAAGAAAGTGTCAGGTCGGCCCTAATGTTAAAATGAAGTGACATAAATGGTATAAATAAAAATCATTATACATTCATTTTGATACAAGTCAAATTTCAGAGGAAATAAGAAGAAAAGAAGGTCGGATTTCAAGGGAGGATGAAGTCTTTTGGTGATGTGTTCTAAATATCAACAGACTTAACGGATGTCTGATAGGCCCATAATGTCGAGAAAATCATAGTGTGCCAACTTGACTTGTGAATTCCTAACATCTGTCGAAGCATAGTAGTGAGAACTTTGTTGATTGCTTCAACTTGGACATTGGCCTGCGGATAATAAGGGGTTGAGTTTTCATGTCGAAGACCCAAATTCTCAGTAAGTTCAGACATCATGAAGTTGTGAAAATGAATACCATGGTTAGTGACGATGGCTTGAGGGACACCAAATCTAGTAACGATATGATTGAATATGAATAACGTTGTAGTTTTCTTGGTATTATCAAATGTAGGCATCACCTCGACCCACTTAGTAAAATAATCCATGGCTACAATGATGTATACATGCCCCCCAAACAATTGAGGGTTACATTTCATGAAGTCAAGGCCCCATTTAGCGAATGGACCAATGGAAACTACAAGGTGTACAGGATCAGGATGATATCAAATCTTATTGTTGTAGGTTTGACAAGCGTGGCACTTATGGATGGTAGAAATGCAATCCTTAAACAATGAAGGCCAAAAATAACCATCTTGTAATATCTTTTGGGCAATGGCATACCCAAACATATGATCGGCACATGCTCCAGAATGACAATCATTCAAATCTTTCTCAGCTTCATCATGGGTGAGACATCGTCGAAATATGGAATCAATACCACGGTGGTAAAGGGTATCACCAAGGATAATGTATTGATGGGCTTGATACCGAATACGCTGACGATCTATACTAGAAATATCAAGCCAGAAAGTTTGGGTTTGGAGATAAATGATAATGTCTCCATACCATATTTCATTGGAACTGATTAGAAAGAGAGATTCATCAGGAAAGGAATCTTTTGTCATGATTTTTGTTTCAATAGAGGGAAGGTAACATATCAATTTGGAAAAAACCAAAGACTTCTTTGACTTGGCATGCTCAAAATCCAAATAAATCTCTTGGAGAATAACTATCCATTTAGATTATTTCCCCCCCAGCAATTGTTGAGTAAGGAGGTTTTGCATGGGGTTGAAATCGGAAATGACTGTGGTTTTACGTAATAATATGTAGTGACAAAAATGTTGAACAACTTGAACAGCTTCCAAGGCCAGTTTCTCCACATGTAAAAATTTGGTTTCGGTGGTCGTGAGACTCCGACTCAAATAGTATATAACATGTGAATCATGTGAATCATCCTCTGGGACTAGAACCATATCAATGGTAGAGTCTGAAGAAGCTAAGTATAGGAAATAATCTCGACTATAATTGGGTGGAAACAAAATCAGTATACAGGTCAAGGTGAGTTTCAAAGCTTCAAAGGATTTGTTTGCAGTGTCATCCCATACAAAATCGTAACCTTTCTTAAGAATCTGAGTAAATCCTTTAGTTAATTCAGCATAGTTGGCGATGAATCGACATAAAAAATTTACCTTCCCTTGCAAACTTTGGAGTTGGCGTAGTGTGGAAGGAGGAGGCAAATTGAGGATAGCCTCAACCTTCAGCAGGTATACTCTAATCCCATGTATCAACATGATAAAACTAATAAGTCGTTCAGACTCCACACAAAAAACACATTTATGTGGATTCAATCGTATGTGATAATAACGACAGTGTAGGAGAATGGCCTGTAGATGTGTCGGGTGATCTTGACGACGCATAGAATGTGTCGGTAGATCATATAGATAGGGTTGTACAATGTGCTTAATGTCATGAAAAGAATAAGACAGCACGTTGAAAAGTCGCACCAGCATTTTTGATATCAAAAGGTAGTTTCTGGTATGTGAAGGTTCCCCGAGGGAAAATAAAGGTAGTCTTATGTTGATCCGGAGGTAAAATATTGATTTGATTATAGCCAGAGAAACTATCCATCAAGGAGAATATTTCACTACCGGCACAGTCGTCAACAATCTGGTCAACGAAAGGGGTTGGTTAATTGTCTTTGGGACAATATTTGTTAATATCTCTATAATATACACAAAAACGGATCATGCCTTGTTTATTCGTAACTGGAACAATATTAGACACCCAATCAGTCAAAGCCATTGGACATACAAAACCGGCTTTAAGAATTTTTTCAACTTCGAGCTTAATAGCAGCAACTTTGCGTGGGTATACTGGGCGAAGTCTCTGTCGAATGGGTTTAGCATCCGGGTAAGTCTTAATCTCATGTACAACAATATCTGGATCAATATCAGGCATTTCTTCGTAACTCTAGGAAAAGATGTCACAAAATTCTTGGAAAATATTTTTTTAAGTACGGAATTCATTAGCAGAACATGAGGCACCGATGTGAACATTTTCCACGACTATGGGTTTAATCGAAATATCAAGAGGGATGGTAGGTGAAATATTGCCTAAGTTCCCTTCATACAAAACATCGTGTGTTGGTTCAGGAACAGAGGAAATAATAACAACGGTAGATGGAGTCGAAATCTGTATATAACTCTCTATGGTCTCAGGTTCCAGGAAGAGAATAAAATGATGATGCCCATCGTCCCATGGAGTATATTCCATAGACATAAAAGTTATGATCATCTCATCAGTGGGAAATATCATGTGAAACAGATTAGGAGACGTATCACAGAGAGAATGAGGAGACGGATTTGTCGATTGAATAGATTGATAAGCCAATTCTATCGGACTCAATGGCATTCGGTCGCCATAACGAATACAGTCATCAAAGCTAGGTACTATCCACAGGTCATAAGACTCATGGGTTTCACTAACAGAGGTTGATATCATGTTAATCAAGGCGAAAAAAGGAGGAGGAATATTGGGTGGTGGACAGGGATGATTTTAAGGATGGAAATTTATTTTAAAATGTAGAAACCTTGGCAAATCTTACTAATCCTTCATATGCCCATTATAAATGTTTGGCGATATTTTTATAAAAAAATTCAAATTTCTAAGGATTTTATATAGTTTGTATAAAATTTTGGCGATTTTTAAGGTAAAATAATTTTATCCTATAGAATTTGGGCGAATCATTTTTAGAATAGAGAATCTTTTTTGGGAAAAACCATGGAAAATTATCCCATGAGAGAAATTTAGCCCCTAAAATCATCCCTTAATAGGAAATGTACCCATTAACGATGAATATTTTAAAAGACCCACACCGACATTCTCATATCTGGGAGGTGTTTTCACAATGAAAGGTACATTGCTAGTACGTGAATCAAAATTAAAGAAGGTCAGTTGATCGACAGTAATGACTTTTCTGTGGTGCAAGAAACGTAACACACGAAAAAGAGTAGAAACAACTACTCGCATGGAATCAATCCAACTACGGCCAAGTAGAAGGTTGTAATCAAGAGGTGCATCAAAGACCTCAACTTCAACATTAACCTCTTTACCTTCTAACGTAATAGACAATGAAGGAAGAACACCATAAGGTTTAACCCTGTACCATTAAAATCCTTGAGAGTATTGTGGGACTCGGTAAGGGCAAGAGAGCCAATGGCTTTCCAATAGGTAAAGGACATGATGCAAATCGAGGCTCCTTCATCAATAACGGTTCGACAAATATTCTTATTTTCCACAAAAACTTGTATTTGAAACACTAATTGAGGAGGAAGCCTTAGAATACGATCTTCCAATTCAAATATTATCAAGTTTGTATTGGTAGGATCAATTCCACCAATATCCTTTAACATTGCCTCTTGTTGTGTAGGACAACTCTGAAGGACTTTGAGAGCCGACATCGTTGAAGGTGCCTACGCAAGGTCTTCTACAATACTATAGTTTTGAGAAGCATGTGTGCGAGGATTAAATGATGACTTACGAATGCCCTTAGGAGGAGGGCAAAGAATTGTATCTAGACTCGGTCATTCAAGATGAAGAGGACCGTTGGAAGGTGAAATCGATGGAGGAGGTTGAACCAATGGAGGTGGTGAATCATCAATTTTCTCTTTTGAAGGAGAATAATCTTTGGCTCGAGTAGCGACTCCAACTTTGTTCTTCTTGGAGTCACCAGTACACATAAGTACATAAGATGTGGTAGAGAGAGAAGGTTGGTCATTAATGACCAATTGAGCCTACTGTTGAGAAGGAAAAGGTTGTGAAAAAATGGTAGATGTAGGAGGTGTCTCGGTCCCTTGTAGGAACTTAGTAACCTCAACACGTCATGGACAATCTTTCGTATAATGATCCTCACCATAGATAAGACAAGGATAACGAGGTTTGTTCTTTTCTTTGTCATTATCAGGTTGAGTCTTGGGTTTATCGATTTGTTTATTATTATTTTTGTCCTCCTTATTCTTTCCCTTCCCTTTCTTTTTATTTTGATTTTTACTGGTAGGTGTAGATTGAACCGAATTAAGTTCATAAGTTTTATTGGGAGAGGGAGTCGGAGGAGAAGTATTTTGTACATTAGCATTAGTAGACTTGTGATTGGAATGACTGGCTTGTTTAGACTGAGTCTCAGCATGAAAAGTGCCAATCATGCCATCAACAACATGAGAAGCTACTGGAGGTGTTTGGGTTGGAGTTGTAGACAGGCGAGGAGCATCAAGGATCAAGTCATATAGTGTGCATGTTTGTGAATAAACGAGATCCAAGTATTGAGAACGACTAATCACATGTTATTCAGTGACGACACCACCCATGGTGACATCTCGAGCTATAGGACCAATGAGTGACTTGGTGAACCACTCGGCCAATAGTTGATCAGGAAGGGGAACTTTGATTAAGCATCTTCTCCTCCTCCACTCATGAATATGATCAGAAATGTGAGTAGAAGAGGATTGTTTAAATGAACTCAAAATTTTAGTGTCTTTCTTGTATCGTATTGGTAATTGATAATGCGTTAAGAAATCCATAGCTAAGGTGTTGAATTCTTTAAATAATCCTCGTGGAAATTCAATATACCATTTGGTTGTCGAACAGGTCAGAGTCCATTGGAAAATATGTAATCTAATGGAGTCATCCATCAAGGAGTTGGATGAACACCAAATATGTAAAGTCATGACGTGATTATTTGGGTCTTCTCCCGATCGGATGTTAAACTTAGGAATGTATGATCGTAGTTTTTCAAGAATGACCATCCAATAAGGAGAATGAAAGATAGGATCATTCAAAATCCTAGATAAATCTGGTAAATCCAAAGTAGCAAGAAACGTCAATTGTCTATTAACTTGAGGAAACTGGTAGTTTTGAGGAGGTAGTCTTGTAGGTATATGATGCATCCCCCCTCCCCTCTTGGGGATTCTGCGACCTCCCGATATAGGATCTTTCAAGATGCTGAGTCAGATCGACTCTTCGGATTCTTGTTTGAACCCAAATCAACTTACACATGCCCTGTTACCACCCTCATGGTTTCTATGGTCATGATATAACCGTTATTGATTTGTCTGTCGATCGATGATTTAGAGCAATTGTGGGTTGCCAACGTGCTCACCCTTTATAGGAGAGCTATGTCCCTGCAATCAGAAAAGTGCTCACTTAATCTCATTTTGATCGTGCTCGTTGATCTCCTAACCCGACGAGATCAACGACTCCAATGAATTGCAGGTTGTGAACTAGCATGTTCACTAATTTTGTCTCTACTCCCTGTAATGATTCACTACCATTGATTTCCCTTCTCATATCAACGACCCTAGTTCACTTCAAGTCTCCAACCTTCGGAAATCTCAACCTCTCACACCTCGCAAGCTCCTTTTGCTAGATCCCTTCTTCGCATGTGCCCTCGGGCTATGTCCTTATGAAAACACATGATTGCAGGGTGGCCTAAAGTGGTTTGAAACCACACCACGTTTCTCCCCACAATTCACCCCCAGCTGTCATGTATCCCTTTCCCAATACCTTGGTTTTAATTGCAGCCTCCTCTCAGATTTTTTACGCCCGAGCACGTTTTTTCAACGCAATCCAACTCGATCGTCGATCTCTTGACCTCGATGGTGTTTCGTCATCAACAACTGAGATCTATTCTCTTTTTCTTACTTCTCTTTGTCTTTCACACACAATCCCATATCTCCACTATATGTTGACACATATCCCCCTTTCAAATCAATGGCTACGGTTGATTTCTCCTCTCGAGATTCGGGAGTTTCAACTCTCAACTCTCTTCTTCCTCCGCATGAAAATATTCCAAAGTGGAAGATCTGTTGACACCTATCCCTTTCAATCAACGGTCGTAATTGATTTCTCCCTTCGGATTTCGTATTTTTCAACTTTCAAATCTTACTTTCTCCGCAATGGTAGATCTCTTGCCACATATCCTCCTAAATCAATAGATCTGCCTCTGCTTCGGGAATTTGGCCCTTTCAACCAGATCAACGATCCTTCAGCCCCCTTCTCTATCAACGATCAAGATCTCCTCTATCAACTTTATCTTTCCGTCGAAGTGTGTGGGTTTATATCGCATTTCCTCCTTAATCAGAAGGCTAAGATTCACTTAGGGTCTTCACCCGGAGTCCACGTTTTTTCACCATGTGTCATCCCTAATATGACGGCTATGATTTACTTTGGTCTTTACCTAGAGTTCATAGATTTCTTCCACGCGTCCCTATGGATTTGACGGTCTAGATTCACTTCAGACTTTGAGTTTTGGGAATTTCAATTCTCAACTGAATCCCACATGTTTTTATCTGAATCTCACGATCTGTCACCATGCACTGGATCTGACGGTCTAGATTCACTTCGGACTTCGGGTTTCGGGAGTTTCAACTCTCAACTGAAACTCTCGAGTGATTTTTCCCGAAGCCTTTGATTTGTTGACTCGTATCTCCTGGCGACCAATGGTCATGATCTACTTCGGCTATTTCACCTCCTCCTTGTCCACAAACTTTCGGAGTTATGGATCTTGCACCACCTGTCCCCCTTGACGATGAGCAGTCCCAAATCTCTTCGAGACTTCGGGACTTTGGAAGTTCTCTCTCCTCTATGCACACAAAGGATTAAAGATCATGCACTTTACCTTGATCAAACAGTTGTCGATCTTCTGTGCTCAGATCCAACGGTTGGGATCTGTTCCTCCTCTGTGCTCTCCTCTTGCTTCTATGGACGTTGATTTAATGGTCTAGGCTTCTTTCAACAGCATATCTGAAAGCTATTGTCACTCCTCCTCCTAAGATTTAGATTTCCTTTCGACTTGGAAGAATTCGTAAATATTCCAAGGCTGCGACCTTTGTTCCTTCTACAAGCCCAACTACTTGGGTCTCAACTTTGCTCTTGAAAGAACTATCGTTTCTAAGCTTTGGGACTTGGAATAATTCTGTCTCCTACGCACTCCTTGTGCTATCTCTTCTGAGCTTCTTGATTTACTCAATCTCCTAAGGGTCTTGGCCCTTCTTCTCCCCTCAAAGGGTTCTTGTGCCCTCTTGGCAATCTCATGCTCAATGCATGCCTTGCAGAGCTCTTTCTTACAGAGTTTTCAGTAACTCTGTCTCTTGGTGCCTTCTCTACATAGTTCCTCCTCTTTGGTATTCAACAACCTTGAGGTTCCTCTTTGAGTCCTGTGATCACTCTAGTGTGCCCTCCTGGCACTTTCTTTTATGACTTCATAAAGTTCAAATGCACGCTCCTTGTGCTGGCTATAGAACCTCCAATGTTATGTTGTGCACTCCTTGCACATCCTAAATAACCCAGAACAATATTTCGAACTCAACGAAGATAAAGAAATATATATTCCTGCTGCAGATGAAACCTATCACACATCTACAGCATACATAAACACATAGATAACATTCATAGAATACAGATAATTCATAAACACACCATGTGTAGGAAAAATTGATTTTATTCGTATTAAGATGAATGTTTGTTTACAAATGTGTACATAGACTGGACTACAACAGAGTCTTAGTTCTTTATCTCCTACTCCTATTCCTGAGCTTCTGAGATTCTCAGGCTCTTCTCTCAAAATCCTCCCCTAACTCTCATAACTCTCATAATGAAATCTAATACAAAGATCTATTTACAAAACAGGGGCTCTACGAGCTTCTCCTCTCTACTACCTTAATGCCAACACTGTCTCAGTTAAGACACCATAACCCTATGGATTCTTATAATGAATGATGATCCAGACATGAATCATATCTAGACCTGCTTACAGTCAACCATTTAAGTAAACCCTATACACTACCTATACAAAGGCATGGCTTGGATTTACTCAGCCTTACAACACAAATCCCTATAGGATCAGATTTTGAATTTAAAAATGGGAGGGTTGGTGCCTCTCCCTTTCTCCAATGCGTGCCTATGTATTGTCTTGTCAACACATCTACTGATGTGGAAGGATGCTACTGCATCATACTCCACTTCTGTGAAAAATTCATGAGCTCCTGCTCATGAGCTCTCCAGCTTTGTTGAAATCCTCCTGGATCCCAAACTTCTCCTTGGAGTTGTCCATCTTCTCCTATGTTATGATGTTGTTGTTGCTTCTTCTTCTTCTTCCCTGCTGCTATGGAAGGCTCTCGTTTGTTCAGCCTCTTCTTGTTGACTGATTCTTCTGTTGATCTCATCATCAGCCTTGTTATCTTCTATATCACCTTGTCCATCTAGTTTATTGGTTGGGTCTCCTTATGCAATCTTCTCTACTGCACTTCCTCCTTAATAATGGGTATATCATCTTGATCCCCCTTCATGTTTTATTCTCCTGTGGCATTATCTTTCCACTCTACTACAGACTTTGGTTCTACAGTCTTATCACTGAGTTGTTTCTCAACTTCCTCCTCTAACAAATTAGCTCATGTTAGCTTATCTTGTGTTGGTTCAACTCCAACTTCTTCTAGTTGTTCCTTGGGTTGGTATGATCCTCCATCTATCTCCAACCTGATCTGTTGGATGTGTTGGTTTTACACTATCAACCTTCTCTCTAAGGCTTCCAATTATTCATACATCTCAGCAAAATCCATGTTGTTTGCTTCCTCTTTTGTTGTAGGCTCTAATGCTGCAGTCATTTCCTGTTCAGATTCCTGGCTAAAAAATTTGATCAATTCTATTGAATGCTCTTCTCCTTCTATTGGGACAAACATTAGTGTCTACTCCTTCTCCTCCTCTATGACAATATCTATTGCTTTTCCTTCTGTTACTACACCTACAACATTTATGCTAACCTCTGCTTGGCCTCTTGGTAGGAATGTTTTGATTCCCCCAATGATCATGATGCACCTCTGATATTCCTCTTTGATGGTGGAAGTATTTAACTTCTCATCATCTTAATTCACATGGTTTGCAAACCCACATGAATCTTCATCTATCAGCAATCCTTGTTGATTATAACTTGCTTCTAAATTCCAGATACTTTCAGACAATATCATTCTAATTCCCTTGCCCCCCTGGCAATCTAGGATTTCTCCCCTTCTCTCTTGGAAATCTATGAGATCAATTGATCTCATCTCATCTCCCCCCTGGCAATATGAATTTTTATCACTGCCCTCCTGGCATTCTATGAGATCCTCTAGTGATCTCATCTCATTGCCCATCTGGCAATTTAAAAATTCATCTCTTCCCTCCTGGAAGTTTATGATAACTTTAACTGATCTCCCTTCCTCATCACTGAGGGTTTCTCCAACTTTTGGTTCATATATATAAACCACCTCCTCTTCTATGTCACTGATTTTTTCAGCATGCCTCAGCCACCTCCTCAACTCTTGTTGTTTCTTTCTGGACAAAAAATTTTGAACATGCCATTTTACCTTCCTATTCAGAGGCCATTCATACCTCCAGTGTACCTTTGCCTCCAGCTGCATCTTCAATGCTAGCCTCTCCATTCTTTCCCTTATCTCAATGAGCTCCAGATCCATATCTAGCTTACTTTTCTATTTGTAGTGTTCTTCCCGACCACGTTCATGGACTTCAGTAGCCATTTTCACCTTACCTCAGCCCACCTGGTTGTCTACCATTTGATGCATGCCTTTCAACAATATTTACAGAGCATAACTATTCCACCTTCACCTTTACCAGTTGTCTACAGAAGAACTTATGCTTCTGATACTACTTGACGTAGCCAGGCTATCTCCTTCGCCTAAAATCTACATACGAAAATTGTGCTCTGATACCACCTGATGGTATCAGACTATCTCATTTATCTCCTTTCCTGGTTTTCCTGTTGTCTACGAGAAAAAATCTTCTTCGATACCACCTTATGTAGCCCCCCTCCCCTCCTGGGGGTTCTACGACCTCCCGGTATAGGATCTTTAAATATGTTGAGTCGGATCGACTCTTTGGATTCCTGTTTGAACCCAAATCAACTTACACAAGCCCTATTACCACCCTCAAGGATTCTATGGTCATGATCTGACCATTATCGATTTGTCCATCAATCGACGATTCACATCAATTGGAAAAGTTCTCACCCAATCTCCTTTAGATCATGCTCGTTGATCTCCTGACCTGACAAGATCAATGAATCCAGTGAATTGCAGACTGTGAACTAGCACATTCACTAATTTCATCTCTTCTCCCCGCAATGATTCCCTACTATCGATTTCCCTTCTCAAATCGATGGCCCTAGTTCACTTTGGGTCTCCGACCTTCATAAATATCAACCTCTCGCACGCTGCAAGATCCTTTTGCTAGAGCCCTTATTCACATTTTCCCTCAGGTTGTTTCCTTATGAAAACTCGTGATTTTGGGGCGGCCTAAAGTGGTTTGAGACCACACCGATTTTCTCCCCACAATTCACCTCCAGTTGCCACGTATCCCTTTCCCACTACTGTGGTTTCAATTGTGGACCTCTCTTATATTTTTAACATCTAAGCATGTGTTGGCCCCGCAATCCAACTCGATCGTCGATCTCCTGACCTCAAAGATGTTTCCTGATCAATGGCTAAGATCTGTTCTCTTTTTCTTCCTTCTCTCCTCCTTTCACGCGCAATCCCAAATCTCCACTATCTGTCAACACATATCCCCCCTTCAAATCAATAGATACGGTTGATTTCACCTTTCAAACTTCGAGAGTTTCAACTCTCAACTCTCTGCTTCCTTTGCATGACAATCTTTCGAAGTGGAAGATCTGCCAACACCTGTCCCTTTCAACCAACGGTCATAATTGATTTCGCCCTTCGGGTTTTGGAGTTTTCAACTCTCAAACCTTACTTTCTCCACAATGGTATATCTCCTGCCACGTTTCCTCCTCAATCAACGGCTCCACCTCCACTTCGGGACTTTGGCCCTCTCAACCAGATCAATAATCTGTTGAGCACTCAACACACCCTAAAAAGCCTATGTCAATTTATCACTTTTTGGGTACCACTTGGTTTTTTCACTATCTGAATTCGATTTTTCTCTTGAGAAATATTTGTTTTTTCTTGTTCTATTCAGGTTTGTGTAACTCTATAAAACCCCATGAATTAAAAAGACTTAACACTTAAATAAGGAATCAACAGTCAAAACACCTCACCCGATGTGCTCAAATAATTCGGCATCGGAAGAAATTAAAAGGTGAAAAGGAACCACTCAGAAAACCTCAGTCGTCGAGCGTCGATATTCACCGGTATCAGCAGAAGGGAGTTTTTGTTTCACAACAAATATCACATACGAAAATCACCGACATCTGATCCCGATCGGTATCAATAAAAGCATAAGAAATTAATGTTTAGAAGGAAAGGAAATGATATCACCGATAGCCGATAACAAACACACTTATCGGCATCAGAGAAAACAGAATCACGACAAACATTGCAGCCACACTAAAGAGTTTTCCCCGATCACCGATTCCTGGAGCATTTCGGCATCGACAATATTTCGAGGACGCTAACCCAAAGGAAAATACGTGATAGGTTTATCCCCGATCATCGATCCCTGATACCTTTTAGGCATCGATGATCCCAGGTTTAGTTTAAGAACGCACAACTTGAGGAAAGTCCCAACTCCGACTAATACTCACGAATTAAGTCATCGGCTTCCATTTCCACATGTCCCAAGCTAGTTTTTCCATGTCGGCACCATATGATGGAACTGATTAGCGTCAAAGATTTTCTGCAGAAGGATATCAACGAAAACACCTGTAACACATTGTTGATTACCGATCTGCCCACTAGGAAAGCGACACGATGGGACATTTTATCACCAGATACGTTTAGGTTCGAGGCATTTAAGGGACTAATTAATTCCAAATATTGCATTAGTTGTTGCTTTGTGTGTAAATCAAAATGCCGTTTGAAATTACCGAAAGAACACACCACCATCCGTGCCTCCGCCGTCAACCCACGATGAATTAAATTGCATAGATTTGATGGTAGATTTGTTTGAATTTCACTCATCACCCAAATTAATTGGTTGATATGACCGGTAAGTTATTCCCCGTTTAAATTCTCTTGGGCCATTGTAAATGAGATGATTATGCAAAAAGGAGTTTCAGAGCATCTGTAGGAGCGAGACGAGCAATTCAAAATCTTCTGATATCCCGTGAGTATCAAACTTCAAGGTTTATGGTGCAACCCACCCCTCACTGAGCAAGCCGGTCGCTCTACCAGGACCTTCTATTTCTCACGGGCCCGAAGAATCAACGCTCTTTCACTCCCTCGGGAGTTCCTGTCACCCACAACCCTCTTCGGAAAATATTCCCTTCGGAAATCAGGAGATCGAGTCTCGCGATATAGCGAACCTTGTGTCCACGGTCTCGTGCAGTTCAAATCTCCGAACCCCGAATGCTGAGGGTCAACGGTCACGCTCACCCAGATCGGAGGTTTTTCCTATCGGGAAATCGGCGGTAGTGTTGCCGCACTTCCCATGCAACACAGAACCCCGAACCCCGAACTTCGATGCCACGTGTCTGCGTCCCATGGAGAGGCCTACGTCTTGACACCTGTCTCCCTCTCGTTCAATCGGGATTTCGCGATTCGAGAGTTCGCGCCTCCTGATGCACAAGGTCACAGACCCTGCAAAACCCCGAATTCCGACTCCTCGAGATCTTCCGCCGTGTGTCTTCCTGGAGATCGACGACTCCAGTTGACTTGGGAAATCGTCGGTCGCGATTTCAAAGGGATTGAACCCTTGACTCTGGGAAACGTCGAACGTCGAACCCTGATCCTCTGGGATCCTGCGCCACGTGTCCTTGTCTGGATCAACGGCTCCGATCGACTCGGGAAATCACCGGTCGCGATTTCAAAGGGATTGAACCCTTGCCTCCGGGAACGTCGAACGCCGAACCCCGATCCTCTGGGATCTTGCGCCACGTGTCCTTGTCTGGATCAATGGCTCAGATCCATTCGGGGAATCGCGATTCGCGATTCTACGAATAAAGAATCCTAGCCTCGTCAGTTCCCAAATGCCGATACCCCGAAGCCCGATGGGCTTTGATTCTTCTCCGCCTGTGCTACGGGCTATCTCCCTCGCAGCTCCTCCACGATTGGACGGTCCTCGGGATTTTCGGGTTTCTCCTTAACGGCTCTAAGTCATTGATTCTCTTCCTTCTTGAAGAGTTCCTCCGCTTCACCACCTTTGTCATGTATGAACTCCGCTGGAGTCTTTCTCCACGGCGACACAAAGGTAATTTTCTCAGGTCTGTTCCTGAGATGTTTACAAGGAACTGTCCCTCCTAAGCTTATGTCTCTCTCTGACTCCTTCAGATGACTCCTCGCGTTCTTCCTACGCTCAACTGCCAACAGCTCTCAAAGTGTTAAAGGCAGTTAGACATGTGCCCTCCTGCTAACACAGTCCAGTCCTCCTCCACTCAGACTCGGCTCTAAGAATTCAATCCGACCGGCACTCACCTGCACGGTTCGAATAATCTAACTTAACCCTGGGCAACAGAGAACAAATTTCACTACTTAGCCTCCTCGACGCACTCTATGCGGAGGAATTCGAATGCACTCTATGCAGGAATCTCCTGGATCAAGCAGAGAAACAATTGAAACTCATTCTCTCAGGTTTCTAACCTGATATGCTATCACATAAGCAGAATATAGGAGATAAGCATAAAAGGAAGAAAGTATGCAAAAACACAATATCAACAACACAAAGAGACTAAACACATCCATGGAATTGAATAAAAGCTTTCCTATTAATTCAATGTTTGTACATGGAGTTTCTTCACAAGCTCTCTTCTCTGTTCTTCTTTCTCTTCTCCTGCTAATGCTGAATAATAATAATCTCAAATATACAAGGAGGGTGCCTATATTCATTTTCCCTCCTGGAAGTAAAAACTGTCTAATCTTCTATCTACCACATTAAAAATATTTAATGCCTCCTTATCTTACACTAGGTTACAACTGCGCTTGCTTTGAATGCCTTTAGTAAATGGCGGTGCAACAATACCAAGGTAAAATTTAAAATCAAAAAGGTTTGCTGGCTTGTCCAGCTATACGTTCTCTTCCTCCTCGCGCTGGTTCATATGATGAATTGCAGATGTTGCGGATGCTCCTGCATCATACTCCTCGGCTCAAAAGATTTCATGGGCTCCTGCTCATGAGCTCCTGTACAGTCTGCCCATGTTTCAAAATCACTGCTTCTGTCTCCCAGCTGGCATCCTCCACTGGGTGATCTTTCC
>ML785665.1:977960-988656 GCA_009831015.1 Picea engelmannii | reverse complement strand
ATTCTAAAATAACCCAGTATGGCCCTATGGATAATCCTAATGAGAAAGACATGAAATATGGTTACCGCCATATTAAAATCAAGGGATCAAATGTAAGAAAATATAATGGGATTCATTAATGACTTGGAATATGTGCATATGTCAACCAAAACAGACAATCTCCTCAAATATTGACCTGGATTTCATAATTGATAGACAAGTTTGAGTGTTTAGCATGTTTACCGACCATTAATATGATAATGTGACCAATTCCAAAGTTATGTCAAAGTTAAATCATTTATCTGCATTTATTTGTCATAGGAAAGCTTCTAAGCATAGTAAGCAAGACAATGTATTCCCATGTTGAATCCCTGTTTCTGGTGTGCATTGATCAACGATCACCGTAGACGAATCTTGCGACTAAAAAGTATATAAAGGATGGGCAGATTTATGGAACAAACCCATCAGTATAGAATACCCAATGATGGGTTAAGAAAGGAAAATTACATCCACCTTTTATCAAGAATGTTGACCAACTCATGTTGTTTGTTTATCAATTGAATTCAAATGATCAGTGTCCCTATAAAAACTATACATTTCACACGGTACAATGTCCTTCTCATTTACAAAGAAGATTACACCATTGACATTTCTATGTTACAATCTCGTGTTATCTTTTAAAGAAATGTGTTTTTCATGTACATACCCCAAAAATGAGAGATTCTGAAGATAACCCGATACCCTGAATTGGTTGTCAGCAACCTGTATAAAGCTTCTCCTACTCTTTGGTATTGACTTTCACTAATGACACAATGACTGTGACATCATCCAGCTTCCCCCCAATGTATGTATTATAACCAACTGCTCGAGCTGCATCTGAAAAGGGGCTGCTCCCTGATGTCGACTTGCCTCTCTCATGTGCCTTTTCTGCTAGTAAAGTCGCCATTTCCTGAAATGAAAAGCAGACAAGAAGCAAGGATAATGAATGGACTTAAATTAGTCGGAACAAAGGTTCTGGTCTAATTCAACAACTAAGCTTTATAAGTTTTAATTCTGGGAGTTGACAATAAATGGGATATGAAAGGTGGTAACTCACAATAGTCAATAAATGGGATAGGAAAGGTGGTAACTCACAATAGTCAATGGGTTAAAGGAAAATATTTTTGTTAATGAAAGTTTGAAATCAAAATAAACTCCAGAAATAATTTTACATTGGTTTTATATAAGTTTTAAAGAATTTAGAAATTCCTTGTCAAATGCTTCTAGACGATTAAAGATGGTATACTACATAGAAATTGTTGAACATAAAATTTATTCTGAATATAAATAAAGATCTAAAGGAAGTTGATAATGGAAACTATTAGAAAAAATGACCATACAAACAACAATAGGGAACATGGATAATAAATTCAGAATCTATGTAGTTAAGTAGACCTACAATGAAATGACAAATGAGAAAATCACATTTAGATGGGAAAAAGAAACACCACAGCTTAAAACCTTAACCCTTAAATACTCCAAAGTTTGTGGAACCCATCCAATTGACTATGTAGCCTAGAGACCCCTATCCTCTGTGGAACCCACCCAATTGACATGTAGCTTGTGTTGAGATTTGGGTACCTTGGAAAGTGGCCCACTTGTGTTTGTGAGTCTCTAAACACAAAGAGGGAAAAGTATTACTCTCATACTTTACTTTTATGTTCTAATTTCACTTAAAGCATAAAGTGAAATTAGTCACTTAAGTATAAAGTGACATTTAATTCACTTAAGTAAAGTGAATTAGAGAACATAAAGCAAACTATGGAAACGTAAGTCAAAGTGGGTTTCCAAATGAGATTTATGAGATGTGATCTCATCCATTGATTGGACTTGGGCTAGATGTGATCTAGGCCCTTGATCTTTTAGATTTTGCCTAAGAAATGCTAAAGGAGGCAAGAGGGTAAAGTGAGGCTCATTGTTCACTTGATCACTTGAGAGAATTGGGTGAGCAGAAGAGAAGTGAGAAGAGAGGGTTTGAAGGAGAAAACTAGGGCGCACTTGTTCATGGAGGGTGCAAGCTAGTTTGGAGAGGTTTTCATGGAGGTTGTGAGTGTGAACTAGATGGAGGGCGCACCTTGAGAGTAGGGGCGCAAATCTAGGAGGAGGCACATCTTCATGAAGCTTGGGTGCATCTTGTGAAGGAAGGCGCAAGGCTTGAGGCAAGGCTTGTAGAGGGCGCACCAAGGTTGTGAGGAGGCAATCTTGGTAGAAGAGGTGCTTTGTGTGTGAGGGGCGCACCCAAAGAGAGGGGGTGCAAGTGTTGAGGTTTGAGACATGTAGGGTGCACCAAAGTGAAGGGGCACACTTGCTCAAGGGATTCATCAAAGGTCACAAGGCATCTTCAAAGGAGGTGCATTCTACAAGTGGGCAAAGGAAAAGTCAATGATTAGCAAAGAGAGGAGGGGCGCCAAGGCAAAGGGCGCTTTTGTTCTAAGGCTAGTAGGCACAAGTTTTGAGGAACTCCATTACAAGCTTGAGGATAAGCTTGGATTGTATTAGGTTCCTTATGTATTTACTTGTTCTAGCATTTGCTTTGAGATATCCATATATATATCATATCTCTCTTACTGGTTTTCCCCATGGGGATTCTTCCAGGGTCATGTTGACCAAAAACACTTGTGTACATTTGTCATGGTTTTCTTATAACTTTCAGCTGTAGGAGTTATTAAGATCCTAAGAGGGTGTTTGATGTTTTGAGCTATATGCAGCCTAAACCATATTTTAACCCATGCAAAGAGAGCCTCAAAAGAACATCAAATCACAAGACTAAAGGCAGATTTTCATAGTAGAATTATCAAACTTAGTGGTTGTCCCAAAACAGTGAGCAAAACAGTGTGGTAAACCTTGATTTTAGTGCCCAACAACAGGTCAAAGACAGACATGTGTTGGCAGCCTTTGGTACCTCCAAAATCTACAGCCTGGAGGGCCACCAAATTAAACATCAACACACTATTTCAGAGAGTATGCATGGCTTACAAGAGCTCCTAAGAATGAATATGTTCCATATTCATGTACTAGATTTCTTGGATATTTTTCCATTTACGTTCTTCATCGATAAAGTTTGAAAAGGTTTATAATATGAAAATTAAGCCTCCTATGTACATTGGAAATGAAGATGATAAATCATTGTTTGGTATAATTTATTATGATGTTCCACCAAGTTTCCAGGACATGAGGATCCACAAACGGTGAAACATGCCTGGAGGATGTGTGGAGATCCCCTTAAATCCACGGGGGAAGAGGGGATATCAGGATCCTTTGAATATGCAACCCCGTCTCTAAAATTCTAAAAATAAACAAAAATTCAAAGATATGAAAACATAAACCAAAATGATACATCTAAAAACTAATTGAAGTTCATCAATCACAATTGTAGTTTCAAATTTGTAAATGATACAAATATGATCCATCAATCACCATTATATTTCTCATTGAATCAAATTAGTATAATTAGTATAATAAAATGAAATACATTGATGCATATTCTAAATACTATTGAGTAAAAACTGAAATGGAAACTAATAAAGAGTCAAAGACTTGGTGATCAATATCTATATTCTAAAGAGTCAAATTCTATCATGATTCATAACGAAAATTGAATAAACACTGAAAAGTATCTAAGAGAAATCAGCTTGAAGAAGCCAATGACCAATCCTCTGGATCCATCTGACATACAAAGTCATCAGGACCACCAACTCACAACGCTCTTCCTCAAATCAACAACAACTTCAATGAGTGAATGAAAAATGAGAAATAGGATTGGGGGACATGGTGAGTTATATAGATTTAGGTTTTAGTTTTTTTGTTTTTTTTTTTTTTGTAACTTTTTTTACCTTTCATAAATTTTCAAGGGATAAATCAAGGAAGGGAGATGCCTAGGTGTCGTGTTTTTCAGGGGCAGGGGAAGCATCTAGGTGTCTCCCACACGTGTGAAACACCCCTTGTTCTCTACAAAACATTTTGTTGTCCATTTTCAGAGTTTTGCATTTTTGGGGAGGTTGCAAAACATTGCATAGGGTGTCTCAAGTGTGTGGGGGCACATCCCCCACCCTGGGAAGTGCATCCCCATGTAACATTGATTTATTAAAGTCAAAAGAAGATTTTTTAATAATTCCTATCCTTGTTACCATTACTGCCTATTCTACTTTATTTGTTGGCCTAAGGTGAACCTAACTAGTCTATCGTCTTTTCCATAAGCCATCTAGTTCCTTGAAAGTTAAATGGAAAACACTAGGCTTGAAGTTCGGTTCCAATGATCTAATGTTGGATCTGACAACAAAATTCTTGTCCAATAGCAATGAGCACAATGGTTCCACCCAAGGTGACTCAAAAGTATATACGCAAGGTCTACCATGAGGTAATTATGAAACACCTAAGGAAATCCCTATTGACATTATAGTGGTTGAATATAAAATGTGTGATTCATATAAGGAAAAACAATGCGTGTTTACTTTGTTGGAAGGGTTCCTCCTGAAGCCTTTGTTAGGGATTTGTTTAAAGAAGTGCGGGAACTCCATGGTTGGTGTTGCGTTAAGCCCATTAGCTTGACTAAATGATTTTTCCTTTTTGCTTTCTTTGAGAAACCCCATGTCAACAATATCATCTCTCGTGGTTCTTGGGTATGGAAAAATACCTAGGTTGTTTTTCTCCCATGGGTTGAGGGTTTCTTTGTTGATTAGATTGCTTAGCTTTCTTGTGTTGTTTGGATTGAGTTCCCTAACTTGCTTATGCAATTTTGTCTCTTCTTGGAGCGTATTTCGGTGCCCATTGGTGAATTTATTTGTGATGAGCTAGTTCATTATTTTAACCCGAGGCCCCATAATAGGGTAAGCATTCATGTCAATTTGTCCAAGGATCTAAAGGAGTATTTCCTTACCCTATTGGTCGATCAAGGATTAAGCAACATGTTAGATACATCAATATGTCAAATACTTCTTTTTGGTGTAAGAGTTTGGACCACAAAATCTAGGATTGTCCTTTGATGGTCTAGCTAGACCCGTAGTCCGCTTTTGTCACACAAGCCACTTGTGGCTAAAACCAAGTTGGTCCTCAAGTTAACAATCATACAAACAATGAGCGGGCGTAATTCATTTTCAAGAATAATCAAAGTAACAAGTCATTTGTTACTCCAAAAGTCCAAGCCATCTTGGGGAGGGGAAAAAGGGTGCATTCTTAGCCTCCTCTGCTAAACCCCCTTAGGTGGATGATAAGCTTATGCCCAATACATCAAAAAAATGGCTACATACTGCTATTAAAACCCTTGAAACATCAAACACATTTGGTGTTTTAGATGGATTAGGGGAGAATGAGAATGAAGGTGAAATGGACTTCATTCCCACTGAATCTCAATGAAAGTTGCCTCATGGAATCTCAGGGGTTTAGCAAATCTTTGTAGAAAATATATGCTCTGGAAAGTTAAGACTATCTTTAGAGATATTAACATTTCTAATTCCAAAAATCTAAGTTGCATGATATGGGGAAATAGGTACAAGTTTCCAAAACAAAAATGCATTGGAAACATGACCCCTCGAATATTTGGAAATGGGGAAATGCGATATTCTTTGTTCCTCAAACACGAATTTGAGAAAGTATATGATCATGTGGAGTGGACTTTCATTCTATCCATGTTAAAGATTTGGGCTTTGAACCTTTCTTCACTAGATCAGTTGACATTGTTTGTTGAAGCCTTAATGTAACTCTCTATTAACTAGTGTAAGTTAGAAGTGGTAGGGTTGTTTTGCTCCATATGATAGGGTTTCTCCCTAGCCCTTGACTTATATGTAATCATTGTTGAAGCCATGGATTATCTAATTTATAATTGTGTAGGCCAAGGGCCAATTAGAGGTATTCCTCTACCTAACCTCGATAGTGGGCAATTGATTAATGGACATTATACTAATGATTCATTTCTTGAAGATCAAGGCTTCTGAGATAACACTATGGATTGCCTCCAAAACATTTTTGTTGTATATGGCTCTAGTATACATTGGGCTAAAATTTAGTGCTACAAAGAGAGCCCAAGCCAACTTCTTGGTTGGATTTTTTAGCTTTCAAGGTTACTCTGAAAGTGTTTACATTATGCTTTAGGTGTGCTTAATCTGATAAGGGGTGTGCTATCCCCCCCATGCTAGGGATAACTAAGGAGATGATGTCTAAAGGCCCTCAGGTTGTAGACATGGGAGTACTGAGAGGCAGATGAATACGCAGAGCCCATATCTTACCACATATCACCATTTGATCAAAAGACAGTAGCATCCACCACACTAGCTTGGCTCACAGAGGACAAAAAGTCTTGCTCCATGAGGTAACAAGTCTGGTATTGTGGTAAGTGTCATTCTAATAAATGAAGCATTTGAACATGTTGCAAAGGGTCCTTTCTTGATTTTGAAAACATTTACTTGGAAATTATTCCTTTTGTCTCATTTCACCTCGATGGTTGACATGTCCCAGTAAGTGGTCACTCTCGGAAAAAGGGTTGCTACTAGGTGGTCTCCCTGAAGGGCCATCGTACCACTACCACACATACTTGTCACTTTCCATACTTTTTCCCTTTTGTTTCCTCATCTTTTGGGTTTTTGGGCATATTCACCCAAAAAGGGCTTGTACCTCATTTCATGGGAAGAAGGGGCTAAAGGCCCGAAGGTAGATTGCAGTTGCTATAAAAGAATAAGAAACTAATGCAGAAAAGAAAGTGAACTCAACAAATGAGGACCATCAAAAGTCGGTCCAACTTGAGTTATGTTGCCACCTTTATACACACCTGAGTGACGTGGAAGAAATCCTCAATCCACTTGGTGTGTCCTTGGGGGTAAGTCTTGAGTCAAGGTGTTGTCACCTGATCCTCGATTCCTCCATCTAGGCCAACTTCTAGTGAAGCCAAGGGTGGTAGTCCCTAACAAAATATACTAAGGCTTGAACTAATCTAAGTACAAGAAATAAATCTAGGATTTTATTGCAACAAAAGCAACTACAACAAAAGTAACTCTATACTAGCAACATATATCATTCTTTCATAAAATAATAGCTTATGAAGATAGATATTCAATTAAGGAAACACTTGCATAAAAATGCATTCAAAGGATACAAGTGCTTGCAAGTAAAATAAAAATAAACCAAATAAATACTTCAAGATAAAGTAATGATTTGCAAAAGTGAATACTTGAAGCAAATGGCTTCTTAAAATATAGAAAATTAAACCAGTGCCAAATAATGAGATCGTGTGTTATGCTGCTGAAAATAAAACTAATGTAAAATGTGGCCTTTAAAGAGACTATTCCTTAGAGTGGAAATTTGTGGAGAGTTTGTCGAAACCCAATAGTTTCACCAACAAACTCACTAAAGGTGTTGGATGTCCAACACGGAGATGAACAAGCCTGTGGTATTCCGCATGACTTCACACACTCCCGTTAGGCGGTTTTCCAAACCAAACAATAGAAGATTTCCGAGATTGTCCTATTAATCTACTCCACACTGACCAACCCGGTTCTAATGAGTTCCCTAGATCAAGCTAAGCTCGCAAGGGTTCAAAGCATACACCGGGAGCTAAGGGGATATGTTTATTTGAAAAGAAAAAATAAAAGACTGAAAATAAATTGCAAAAATGTAAATGTTTTCTAATTAAACTATTGTCCATATTGTCCAGCCTCTTTGCAAAGGAGTTGAGGGGATGGGTTTATTTGCTCCAAATTGAAATGACAGAAAATACAGGTTTTCTAATTACTAATGTCCTCACTGACCAGCCTCTTTGCAGAGGAGCTGAGGGGCTGGTTTATTTTCCCAAAAAAAAAAGTAAAACTTGCAGAAAGGGAAATCTAATCTAACAATTAAGGATTACTTTCAGAAAATAAAGCCTAATCTATGTGATTGTTATTGTTGTGTTTTATGCTTATTTAATGATGAAAAGCAAATGAAATGAAATACTAAAGAAAAATACACAATCACGCCACAAGACACCACCCCCCTAGGGGGAAACGCAAATGGGGTACTGTGTAGCCCACTCTTTTATTGCCTCTGTTACAATGATCTCTTTTTAATGAGACTTTGGATCCTTATAATGATGGATCAATGAGGTTTACAAGTTTACAAAATGTTTTATGAAGGTAAGAGGTGCTTTTGGAAGTCCCAAATGCTCCTAATCCGCCAAATTTTGGCAAAATCTCCCCTTGTTTATTCAATGACCTGCAAAAAACAGCAAGGTACTTGTGCCAAAAATGTTGCAAAACAACTTTAGAAAGTGCCTGTAAAAAATGGTTAAGATTGCACAAGAATCTATATAAAAAAAATCTAAGTAAACCTACAATAGCTTAGCAAAAAGAAGCCTAAATAAACAAATAAAGAGTGTCTTTTCTTGATGATATTATTTGTTGTCCTAAAACAGTAAATAATATCAACAAAGATGCCCATATTTAGAATTTAAACACTTTGAAATCAAACTACCTTTAACTTTAAAATATTCCTTTTAAAGATAGACAGAAGATAGAAACTAGCAAGCTAGATCAACTCTATGAATAATACTTTGCAAAATGAGATCTAAACTACTTGCTTTTATCATGCAAACAAAGTAATCTATAGATTTAACTTTGAAATAAGAACTTTACTTTGCATGTATTTGAAGTAACCCAAAAGTAGAAGATTTAGAATATTGAGAAAGAGAAGAAGAGAAGTGCTTGAACTTCTTGAAATCTTGGGCAAAATGGAGTCTTGTTGATGGATCACAGAGGGACTATGTCTTTCTTTAGATCTTGAAGGAAAAGGAAAGTGCAACCAAACCCAACCTCCTCTTCAAGTGTGAGAACCTGCAATAATTAGAGACTTCTTACCAACAAACTATTAGTAGAATGGTGCTACCTACATAAAATGCTTTACAAAAACATAAGCATTAACCGAAATGGATATGTCTTATAAAACATTCAAATGCAAATAAGCAATAAGATCAATAAGCAACCTAGCTCTTCTATTCTTATCCTACTTGGAGATAGCTCCAATTGAAGGCCACTAACTAACAATTGAAACAAGAGCACAAAAGAAAAAATTACCTCACAATTAAGCACTTGACATAGATATTCCACACATGAAATTTGATACACCAATGTAGCCTCCAAAGGATTTTATTTCAATTCAATGAGATGATACAATAGCAATGATACAACAAGCAATTCTTCCCAAGCTCCATCTAGCTTAAGCAATGGGAGAGTGCTTTCATTTATAGAATGAGTGAAGAGAGCCAAAAGGGGGTGGGGAGAGGGGGGAGGGCACCAGGTGGAGAAGAGGTCGCACCACTTGCGCGAGAGAGGGAGCCAAGTGTGAGGGAGATGGATGCCACATCTCCCCACACTCCTCAAACTTGCCACATGTGCGAGAGATGAAGGATGAAGGGGTGCCACCTCTCAAGAGGTGGGCAATACACTCTAGAATGCGCCACCTAGAAAGAGGGGCACACTTCTCCTTTGAGCACATGCCTAAATCAAATATGGCTGCCATCTAGCTCAAGTTTCAACCAATAGAATCCGCCCTTCATGTGCCACATATCCTTTGAGGCTCTAGTTGACTCAAAACATGTCAAAACATGTTTCCGGCAAGTTTGCTAAAATTATTTTTTCTTGATTTTTCAGGTCTTTTTTCACTTTTGTGAGCAAAATTAACTTTTTTATGATTAAAATCACTAATTTTACTCACAAAAGTGGGTACTTAGGTAAAGTGGGTGCTCAA
Source organism: Picea engelmannii (assembly GCA_009831015.1). Taxonomy (NCBI): domain Eukaryota; kingdom Viridiplantae; phylum Streptophyta; class Pinopsida; order Pinales; family Pinaceae; genus Picea; species Picea engelmannii. The sequence continues at coordinate 978,930 of ML785665.1, read as the reverse complement.
GGTCCAAAAATGAGTACCCCCAAGGCATATAATGCCTCCTAGTACGATCTTTTTAATACATAATCAAATTACAATTAAAATAATCATTTTTACGAGAAAAATTTTATTAACTGAAAAAAATTTAAAAACCCAAGGGGGACTTAGCACATTTCCATAAGACTCTAAGATAATGCTTAGCATGGTTATATACATAAGACTCTAGACTTAAACACTCCTCAATTCATATCCACTAGGACAATTACTCCAGCTTTGGACGATATTAAGTGAAAAACTCGAAAATTATAAATCACTTAGAACAACAAAATATAATTAACAAGTAAAAAAAACACTCTAGAGCAATGTACTAGTGTCAAAGTCTTGCGTGGCTAAGCTTGTTATAAAAATTACATGCTTAAATTATTTTATTACAATTCCCCATAGGATATGGAAATGTGGTAAAAAGTTGAAAAGGGGCCATAATAGTCGGTTGGACTTCTGAACTCTAAATTTTGAACAAGTAGTTGTTCAATATTTGGCGGCTCATCTGCAAGTCCATCCTAGTGCAACTTGGTGGATAACAAGTTCTACCTACTCAGTGCCCGCCCTGATCCCAAATTGCAAATGCTAAAGCTTGAAACCTTATAAAGGGGACTAGCAAATTACAAATAAATAAAAGCAGGGATTGGAAAGATGGCTAAAAAGGGGTCTGGTAAAAGTAGCACCTAAATAGTTGGTAACTCAAGAGCAAGCACACCCTCTACAGAGGCATCCATAAATGAGAGAATATGAGCCCTTGTATGTCAAGAAAACCCATACCCAGAAGTCACACCCCCATCCACCTCATACTCTTTACACGACTTAGAGAGGGTCCTCTTGGGAAACATTCCTTGACTTGGGAAATGATCTACTCAATAGGTCACCATGACAACCCTCCCATACTTAAATTTCACAAGTTGTATAAGGTCTTTGAGCATTTGTTTATTTTGAAAAG
>ML785665.1:947476-961416 GCA_009831015.1 Picea engelmannii | reverse complement strand
TATAGGCTAGTTTTCCCCCTTAGCCTGTAAACAATTAAAACTGACTCCTAGACATTGTTAATAAAATTAACTTAGTAACTTAGGGACAACCCCCCTTGGGTTCCCTAGGAGTAAGCCTAGACGGAAGAAGCTCCTGTCAAGGTGACAGTGTGGGCAGGGGCTTAGACATTGTGTCTCCGAGGGCACACTAAGTGAGCCGGACTTAGCTCACGTTTGCAAGTGTGCATTAGGGCGACAACACCTACTAAATCAGCAACTGAAAAGGTTGTCATGGATTTCCTTGAAGACAAGATAATAACTAGGTTTGTTTTTCCTTCAAAGATAGTAATAGATAATGCAAAAGCCTTTTGCTCAACATAGATGTCCTCTTTATGTTTCAAATACGACATTATTTTGTCCCATGCATCGGATTATTATCCCCAAGGAAATGGTCAAGCAGAATCAAGTAATAAAAATCTAATGACCATAGTCAAGAAAATTGTTGGGGAAAACAAAAGGTCATGGGATAGTAAAATCAAATATGCATTATGGGTAGATAGAATAACAAAGAAGGTTGCAACAGGGAAAAATCCAATCGTCTTAGTCTATGGTTTGGATGTTAGATTTCCAATACACCTTAAGCTTCCAGCATATGTTTTACTTCAGGATTTTTCCACAGGAAAGGATGCAGTTCAGAACAGGATTAATCAGATGATTGAGTTAGATGAAAATAGAAGGAAGGCTTATGATCAAAATTGCAAAAACGAGGAAAAGGTTAAAAGGGCATTTGATAAATCAACAAGAGAGAGGGATTTCATAGTTGGGGATACAATATTGTTATGGGATAAAGGAAAGGAAAAAACAGGCAAGCATGGGAAATTTGAAAGTTTATGGTTGGGTCCATATATGATCCAAGAAATAACATGACCTAATTCCTTCTACCTCAGCCATTTGGATGGTGAGCGCATGAATATTCCAAGAAATGGGCAACTACTCAAGTTGTTTTTCAAATGATGAGCAACCTGGTGTCCAAAGGGGCACCCTTTGTAACGTATCATTAACATTTTTTCTTTAATTCTTTCATTTTTGTTATTATTTCATTTATGTATATAATTCATCGTATAGTCATTTCGTTTATGTGATTATTGTCAATATCATTTCATTTATTTGATTATGGTTTATTATTTTTACACATGTACTTATGTTGGGTATTGGTGAGCACTTTGTTTTGCATATTATGAGATTCTTGCATGCTCTCCTTCCAAAAGATCAAGCATGTAAATGTGTTGAACCTGCACAGAATAGATCTAGCTAGAAAATACTACACACATTTGCATAGAGAAATTGAGAAAGAAGAAGCAAGATAGAAAGAATGGAAGAATTCTCATTGACCGTATTCCACACTCAAAGAGTGAATAATTTACAATATATAGAATAAATGAGTAACTAATGAGCCATAGTGGTGGTCTAGATTGATCTGGACACACACCAACAATTACAAGAGTAAACTGCCACCTAGTCTGGTCTCTCCCCTGTGTCTGATCTGGACACACACCAGCAGTTATGCCCCCAGAAAATTTTTCTATGTACTCGGAATGTCTGCTCCCCTGCGTGGGATAATAATGTAATATGTTAGCATGGGTCAATTTTTAGTTACTTGCCTATGACTTTATCATTAGGGAAGTCCTTTCATCGAGCGTTTGTTTTCTCAAGTAATTAATCTTGCTTACCAGGCGATTTTAATTATCCTTGAGTTTTTCACTCAAATAATCCTTGAAAGTGGTGAAAGGCGTTCTAATGATCAAGCCCAAGGGGTGACTAAGGTTTAGAAGTATTATAAGTGACCATGCCAGACATCTCCTAGAGTCTTGCGGAATTTCGTTAGGTTTTGATAGTATTTTTTAATAATTAAATTTTCCGTAAAATGAAAATTTTTATTATTTTTGATGAAAAATGTAAAAATTTGGTCCTTGGGGATTTTGTATAGGGTTATGGGTACTCAAATCATGGCTTATGACCCCCTACACCCTTGGACCAAGTTTCAACTCAATTGGACAAGTTTTGTTGGGTCATTCTCCATGAGGAGTTAAAGTCAGTGAAAAGTCAACAAATAATTGGCTAAGGTATAAAAGCCAAAAAATTGTAAAATGTCAAAAGTCATGAGAGAGTGGGGAAATGATTTCTAATGTATTTCCTAAGCTAGAAAAGTGAAAATGCACTTAGAAGACTCCCCCCCCCCTCCCCCCCATGCCAAGCCAACAACCAAAAGTGAGCCTCCCTAGTGAAAAGTGCATCCCCCCCCTTCCTCATGAACTTGGGGGAAAGTAAAAATTAAAGTGGAGAAAGTGTCAAAACCCTAAGTGCACCCTTCCTATAGCTTAACTTCATGTTTGAATAAGTGTAAAGGGATTTTCCCCCTTCCCATCTCACCCCTCAAACCCTATCTTACTCCAAAACCCTAAAAGTGTTCCCTCAACTTGTTCTCTCTCACTTGGATGGGTGACACTTGTAATTCATCCAAGAGGGGTCTCTCCTCTCTCCCTCATTTTGAAATGTGTTTTCACATCAACTCTATTATGCCAAAATATCTCCCAACTCTCTCTTGATCTCTCCCACTTTCTTCTTTGTAATCTTGCTACAAGTATTTCCAGCCACATCTTGTGGATAATAAAAGTGAAGCTTTGGAGGATCTCTTGGTGTTCTCTTGGAGTGTTCTTAATGCTATTGTATGGTGTTCTTATTGAGGTAATATTGCTTCAATTTTTTTGGTATTTCCTTGCTTGCATTATTTACTTGGAGACCCAAGCAAAGTATTTTGCTTGGGATAGATTTATGGTAGTATTGTTATAGGTCTTTGTGGGTTGTGTCTACTTGTGTTTGGAAAGTATTTTGCAAGCCATTTAGATAAACTCGCTTTATTGTTTGATTTTGTAGCAAGGATTTACATATCTGCAGGTTACCAAAGGCTTGGAGGAGTGGATTTTAGATCTGGAAATTCACTTGTCCAACCATCTAAAGCTTCATTTATTTTCTATTTTCATTTCCAGCCATTTATCTTTCAATTTCAAGCATTATTCTCTTCTACTATTGCAATCTAATCTTCATTTTCAAGTTCAGATTTTTATAAAAGAATTTATGTTTTATGTCCTAACATGAACTAACTTGTTCCCGGTCATTTTTAACAATTTCCAGCAAGCAAAGCTTGTTGTTTTATGCAAGTTTTCGCGAGTAGAAGGGAAGGTTATGCCCATGTTTTGCCCCAAAGGACTCAAGGAAGCATCCAAGAGTTGTGGTGCCAAACCCTCTTCTCTATTCTCACTTTCTAAGTCATTGTAAGCAGCCCAATTGAGTCTCTTGGGCTTGCATTTCTATTTCATTTTCCAAATCTGTAAATTGTAAATTAGTTTTAGTATTTTGCCCATACCTTGCATTGTGCTTGGCTTTGCCAAGCTTGCAAAATCATGAAGGCTAGTTTAGAGTTTAATTTTCTGTTTTTACTCAATATTCTTTGCCCCACTTCTCCCACAAAGACAAGGTTGTGTGGCTAGTGTAGCTTATTTCATTTAAGTTTATTTTCTTTCACCCACCTTGTGTAATGTCCCCCATCTCTTGATGAAGAGGTTGTGGGAAACTTAGTAGTCTAGTTATCCCCACTAGACTATAGTCTCATGCATTATGGGGACCAAGACACCCCAAAGTGCTTACCTAAGCACAATGTTATAATTTTAAGTTGACTTTGGGAGAAAAGGTAAAATGAAGAAAAGAAAACAACATGTGTGGAAAAGATAGGAATTAACCTCAGGGGTTAATTAACTCAACAAAGAATTAGATCAGGCATATAAAAGAAAGGAAGGGCGCATCTCTCACTCATTCTGGATTATTATTACTTTTGCATTTGGGCTCTTGAGCACAAAGACCTTTGAGGGTTTTGGGATTACAAACCTTAGAGATCAACTCGGTGGTGAAAGTTTCCACCTATCTTGATCCAAGCTTGGTCCCGGGGGTGCAACATTCCTCCCACACCATTCTACAATAGATACAGATCATATCCATCAACAGAGGAGTAACAATGCCCAACATAAGGGGGTTTCCAGCAGGAGGGCACAACATCTTGAAAAGATTAGCTCGATCTGGGAAGAGGAGAAGGATTATGGGCAAAGGGACTTCTAAGTTCTGGGTATTCTTTGTATGGCCTAGAGAGCCTTCTCTAGCCTATTCTGGAGGGGATTTCTCTGTCATATTATTTATTAGAGCTTGGAACGAGTTGGAGAGAAGGAGGGCGCACTGGAGAAAGATGTTTCATTCATTTGGTGGCTCAGATCTTCAACATTCAACTTGAGACTTCACCAAGGGGTTTTTCTTGCCCCGATCTATCATTCCAGCCATTTTGGTAGCAATTGGAGGCCTCTAGGAGGGAGGCCAAAATATTGAGTCTACAACCATCCAGGAGGGGCGCAACCCAGTTAAGGGTTTCATTAATTTGGAGGGTCAGATCTTCACCATTCATCATGAGACTTCACTAGGGGGTTTGTCTTGCCCCAATCTACTATCTAAACCATTTTGGTAGCATTTGGAGGTCTCTAGGAGGGAGGTTGAAATATTGGGCATCTAAAACTATCCAAGAGGGTGCAACTCAGCTTAGAGGATTGGATCTAGCTCTTAGAGGGAAAGAAATCAATCGTGTACTTTCCCCAATGCATTGGAGGCCTTTGGAGGCTATTATCTTCAATTTTGGATCTTATTGTAGCAGTTATTATTTCAACTTGGATATTATTATGGTATTCTCTAGATCTACAGATCTATTGTATCAAGATCTCTCTATTATCTAAATAAAGGTCAAATCTGACATTATCAGTTCTATATTGGAGTTTCTTGTTGTATCTTGTCATTTCCTTATTACTATATGTTCAAATCTATATCTTCATGCCACAAACCCTAATGCGTAACTTCATGAAGTAAACTTACAAACACACAAGAACAACAAATAATAGTTAAACAATCAGTGTTTCCAAGCAAAAAATTGGCTTGGGAACATTACAGTGGTATAAGAGCATTGATCCTCCTAGCTAGTGAGGATTAGTGCATGCATAAGTTCAGTCGTATCTATATGGGCAGGCGCAGAAAATAGACATGTGAACCAAAGGCAAAAATGGAAGGTTCAGGTGAGGACAGTGAGCCACAGGTTTTGGCAGGTATTGCAAAGGAGTTGCAAAAATCCATAACTCATACACAGTTTTCACTTGAGCACCATCTACAGGAGAACCAGGAAACAATGCACAGAGGATAGGTTGAAATGAGGGAGAACTTGGAAAGAATAAATGCTAACCAGGAGAATATTGTGAAATTCCTGCTACATATGACACATGGGGGGAAAGGACCAAACATTTATGCAAACAAGGAAGCCATTGGTTCTCATGGGGGAACTAGACCTCATCAGGAGGAGGATCTTCATTATCATGAAGAGGGACATAGCTTTGGAGGAGGATCCTCTAGGGGGCATCACACAGTAGAGTTACTCCTAGATATGCCTACATTTTTGGATGGTCAACCACAGGGCAACCACTTTAATGAAGTGGAAGACCACTTTGAGGAATATGTAAGGGAATATGAGGCCTTGAGTGCAGGATTCAGGAGACGGGTGACATTAGACCAATATTGTGGTATCAAATTCAAAGGCCAACCCAAAACCTATCACAGGAACAATAATGAGTTAGAGCGCAGGCATGTAAAATGGAGATTCCATACTTTGATGGGTCTCCCAAGGTGTCTGTGCAAACTTGGGTACAAAAGATAGACACCTACTTGTAGCTCAACCCCATGAGAGAGATGGACGCCATCAAGTTTTCCATCATGTACTTGGAAGGCAAAGCTCATGATTGGTGGTACCATGGTTTGACCACCTTGGGTCATAACCAGATCACTACTTACATAGAGTTCACTCAGAGACTTATGGATATGTTTGATCAAGGAGATCCAGAGATACATTTCAGGGAGCTTACACAACTCAGACAAACAGGGTCACCAGAGGTCTATATAGAGGAGTTTCAGAGGACAACAGTGATGGTACCATATGTGTCTCAAGAGAGACTAATGATGCTATTTACAGAGGGATTGGTGGAACCCCTAAAGGGTTGGGTCAAGGATTTCAAGCCTACCAACTTACATGAGGCCTTGTGCAGGACTAGAAACTTGATGGGGTTTGTAGCAAAACTCAAGTTTTCCCCTACACCACCCATAAACCAGGGGGGGCGAGGCCAAACTGGGATTGACAGAGGAAAGGGCAGAATGGATGAGGCTACTAGGAGAGAATTAAGGAGGAAGCAATTGTGCTTCACATGCAAAGGACCTTGGCAGTCGAGGCACAGATGTATGGGTAAGGGCAAGGCCCATTATATTGAGGTAATTTATGGTGATGAGGAGGAAGATTTCGGCCTTATCCAGAATATAGAAGCAAATCCACCCATAGTAGACCCTGCAGAAAATGAAGAAGGGGAAGAGACAGGTTCCGACCTTACAACGGACAAGAAGGTTACAATAGCATCCATTAGTGGGGTACCTAAATTCAATACCTTCAGAATGAGAGGAGTGCTTCAGGGACAGAAGGTTTCAGTACTCATTGACGGGGGAGCTTCACACAACTTCATAGATTGGCCTTACTGAAAAGAAGGCATATACCTACAGTGAAGTTTGAGGGATTTCATGTGGAGGTAGCAGGGGGGCGCACCATGCCTTGTGACAGGTACATTCCAGGGATGAAGCTTACCTTGGGTAGGCATGACTTGGCACGAGACTTTTATGTGATGGACCTACCAGACACTAATATCATTATGGGAGTCCAGTGGCTTAGTACATTGGGACCCATCACCACCAACTACAAAACCATGGAAATGTCCTTCAATGAAGAAAGTGGAAAAAAGGTGATGCTTAGAGGGATGACAAGTAAAACACCTAGAGTGGTGACAACAAAAGGCATGGAAGCTATTTTCAGAAGAGAAGACATTGTATACGCCGCAGAATGTAGAATCTCAATACAAGTAGACAAGGAAGGGCGCTCTCACTACTCATCGGATATTCAAATAATCGTTGACAGGCACAACAAGGTCTTTGGGCCAATCCCAGAAGGAGCCCCACCTGATAGTGGGTTTGAGCATATGATAGAATTGGAGGGAGAAAAATCAGTCATCACTACTACTTATCGACACCCCAAAAGGTAAGGACGAAATTGAAAAGGCTATCAAGGAACTTTTAGACATGGGTCACATCAGGCCAAGTTCTAGCCCTTTTGCATCTTCAGTAGTGTTGGTAAAGAAGAAAGATGGGACAATGCACATGTGCATTGATTTTAGGGAATTCAACAAAAAAACCATCAAGAACAGATACCCCACCCCTAGGATTGATGAGCTATTGGATGAGCTACATGGGGCTATTTACTTCACAAAAATAGACTTGCGCTCTGGCTATGATCAGATCAAAATGAGGGAGCAAGATGTACCCAAAACAACTTTCAGATGCCATTATGGTCACTACGAATTCTTGGTTATGCCCTTTGGGCTAACTAATGCGCCAACCACCTTCCAATCTTATATGAATCATGCTTTCAACAAGCAGTTGGGGATATAACTCTTGGTTTTCTTTGATGATTTGTTGATATATAGCAAAACATGGGAGGAACATCTTCAGCATGTAGAGCAGATATTGGCCATCATGGAAGGACAGTCCTTATATGCCAAAGAATCCAAATGTGAATTTGGCATGACAAAAGTTCTTTATTTGGGGCACATCATTGGAGTGAAAGGAGTACAGGTGAACCAAGAGAAGATACAAGCCATACTTGATTGGCCAACACCCAATACTCTTACTGAATTAAAGGGCTTTCTTGGCATCTATTGTTACTACAGAAGGTTTGTAAAAGGCTTCTCCCAGCTTTGTGCACCATTGACAGATTTGACCAGAAAGGGCACATTTAATTGGAGCCAAGTGGCACAGGTGACTTTTGACAGGATGAAGAAGGTAATGAGCACTTGTCTGATACTTTCATTGCCATATTTTGAGCAACCCTTCATATTGGAGTGTGATGCCTCAGGAGAGGGCATTGGAGCAGTACTTATGTAGAATAGGCACCCCACTACCTATGAGAGCCGAAAATTGAGGGGTCCTGAGCTGCTCTACACCATTTATGACAAAGAGATGTTATCCATGATGCATGCATTGGCTAAGTTCAGGCAATATTTGGTTGGTGCAAAATTTGTTGTGAGGATAGATCACAATAGCCTCAAGTACTTTTTGGACAAAAAAGACTTAAATGAAAGACAACGGAAATGGGTTAGCAAGATCCAAGCCTATGACTTTGACATTGAATATATCAAGGGGAAAAATAATGTGGTGGAAGATGCCTTATCCAGAAGACCATCAGTCTATGCCATGACAGATATTTCAGTTGACTGGAAAGCACACCTCTTGGTGGAATACTCAAAAAACAGATTTTCCTGTGAGTTGATGGATGTGAAGGTACAGGATGACAACTTCATGATTGTGGATGATGGCATATACAATAAGGGTCGCATCTTCCTAGTTCTTGAATCAGTTTTCAAAGGAAGAGTATTACAGGCATGTCATGATTCACCATTGGCAAGGCATCAGGGGTTTGTCAAGACATACAGATAGGTAAGGGAGAGATTCGCATGGAAGGGGATGAAGGAAGATGTGATGCACTATATCAAGGAATGTGTCACCTGGCAGGAGAACAAGGATGAACACACTCATCCAGCTGGTTTGTTGTAACCACTCCCCATCCCAGAGCATAAATGGGATAGTATATCCATGGATTTCATCACTCGGTTTCCCAAGGTCCAAGGCAAGGATTGCATTTTTGTGGTTGTGGACAGATTAACCAAATTTGCTCATTTCTTCGCCATTGCCACAGATTTCAGTGCTTCATAGGTTGCAGACTTATTCTTCAAAGAGATCTTCAAGTTGCATGGTTTACCCAAAACCACTGTGAGTGACAGGGACAGCAGGTTCATGAGAACCTTTTGGCATGAGCTATTCAAGTTGGTACGTACAACCTTGACCCCCAACACTAGCTATCATCCTCAAATTGATGGCCAAAATGAGATAGTCAACAAATGGGTTGAGCGCTGCCTTCGAAATTATGTTTTAGGAAAACAAAAGGCATGGGTTAAGTGGCTTAATTCGGGAGAATATTGCTACAACACCACTTATCACATGTCTATCGGTATGTCACCTTTCAAGGCCTTATACAGCTATGATCCCCTTACCTTTGTGGAGATTCTCTTCAGTGACAGTAGAGATCCTCTGGTACAGGATTGGATTCAGCAAAGCCAGGATATACTCAGAGAACTTAAAGAGCAGATAAGCACATGGTGGAGCGCACATTTGAGGTTAGTGACTTGGTATATTTGAGGCTCCAACACTATAGGCAGGCTTCTATTAAGAGAAGTGGCGTAGATAAGCTTCAACCACGCTTCTTTGGACCATACAGGGTAAACAGGAAGGTAGGGGTCATGGCATATGAGCTAGATCTACCCCAGGGCAGCAAAACACACAATGTCTTTCATGTATCTTGCCTAAAACGAGCCATCGGGAAGGACATCACTCCCATAGAAGTACTACCCCCTTTGGATGAGGAGGGGAAATTGATATTGGTTCCAAAAGAAGTATTAGAAGTAAGGGAGAAAAGGCTAAGGAAGAGGAGCATCAGGGAATACTTGATCAGGTACAAGAACTTACCCATTGAGGATGCTCCTTGGGAAAGTGAACAGGTTCTTCAGGAGACAGGATCATAATTGCTTGTGGGCAAGCAATTTCTAGCAGGGGAGATGGTAATGTCCCTCACCTCTTGATGAAGAGGTTATGAGAAACTTAGTAGTCTAGTTGTCCCCACTAGACTATACTCTCATGCATTATGGGGACCAAGACACCCCAAAGCACTTACCTAAGCACAATGTTATAATTTTAAGTTGACTTTGGGAGAAAAGGTAAAATGAAGAAACGAAAACAACATGTGTGGAAAAGATAGGAGTTAACCTCAGGGGTTAATTAAATCAACAGAGAATTAGATCAGGGGTATAAAAGAAAGGAAGGGCGCATCTCTCACTCATTCTGGATTATTATTACTTTTTCATTTAGGTTCTTGAGCACAAAGACCTTTGAGGGTTTTGGGATTACAAACCCTAGAGATCAACTCGGTGGTGAAAGATTCCACTTATCTTGATCCAAGCTTGGTCTCGGGGGTGCAACATTCCTCCCACACCATTCTACAACAGGTACAGATCATATCCATCAGCAGAGGAGTAACAGTGCGCAACATAAGGGGGTTTCAAGCAGGAGGGTGCACCACCTTGAGAAGATTAGCTCAATCTGGGAAGAGGAGAAGGATTCTGGGCAAAGCGACTTCTGGGTATTCTTTATATGGCCTAAAGCGCCTTCTCTAGCCTATTCAGGAGGGGATTTCTCTGTCATGTTATTTATTAGATCTCGACACAAGTTGGAGAGGAGGGCGCACTGCCGAAAGAGGTTTCATTCATTTGGTGGCTCAGAAATTCAGCATTCATCTTAAGACTTCACCATGGGGTTTGTCTTGCCCCGATCTATCATTCCAGGCATTTTGGTAGCAGTTGGAGGTCTCTAGGAGGGAGGCTGAAATATTAACTCTACAACCATCTAGGGGGGGCGCAACCCAGCTAAGCGTTTCATTCATTTGGAGGGTCAGATCTTCACCATTCATCCTGAGACTTCACCAGGGGGCTTTTCCTTTCCCGATCTACTATCTCAGCCATTTTGATAGCATTTGGGGGTCAACAACTATTGGGCATCAACAACTATCCAGGAGGGCACAACTCAGCTTGGAGGATTGGATCTAGCTCTTGGAGGGAAAGAAATCAATCTTGTGCTTTCCCAGTTCATTGGAGGCCTTTGAAGGCTATTATCTTCAGTTTTGGATCTTATTGTAGCATCTATTATTCCATCTTGGATATTATTATTGTATTCTCCAGATCTGTAGATCTATTGTATCATGATCTCTCTATTATCTAAATAAAGGCCAGATCTGACATTATTGGTTCTATATTGGAGTTTCTTGTTGTATCTTGTCATTTCCTTATTTCTATATGTTCTGATTTATATCATGCATATAATCTTCATGCCACAAACCCTAATGTGTAACTTCATGAAGTAAGCCTGCAAATCACAAGAACAACAAATAGCAATTAAAAATCATTGTTTCCGAGCAAAAATTTGGCTTGGGAACATTACACCTTGGCACAAAATCAGTAGGCTTGTCCTCCACATTGTGCCATAGTTGTGAGGTTGCTAAACAAAATTATTTTTCCCACCTTTATCCTTAAGGCAAAGTTGTGTGGCTAGTTGTTTATTGCATTTATTTTTCAAGTTATTTCAATTAATTATGCCCACACCTTGCATTGTGTTTGGCTTTGACATCCTTGCAAAATCCTGTTGGCTAGTTAGATTTCATTTCTTGCAAAGTAATCAAATTATGCCCCGCCTTTGCCCCGATTCCCTCCCCTTGCCACTTTGTGGATCTTCGGTAACTAAGAAAGGGAAAATGATTGTGTGGCTAGTTTAATTAGGCACCCGATCTATTATTGTTTCTACCATTAAAAATGGGTGACTTGGGAGGCTAGAAGGGGTTGAAGTCGGGGACAGTTTCACGGTACTATGTGTCCTCCTTGTTGAGCACCCAAGCATTCTGGATTTGACCTGTGGAGCTAGGGAAGAACCTTCTTGTTCTTCTTATTGAGCACCCAACACTTCCTTTTGATTGAAGGGATAAGGACTAGGGGTAGTCACATAGCTTAGGATTTCTACAACTCTCACATCTAATCCCCCTAAGTTCAAGAGAGACCTAAAATAAATTAAAATCAACCTACTTACATTGCACAACATTCATATTTCAAGTTCTGTTATTTCATTTCAAGCAATTTATTTCAAGCACTTTTACTTTCAATCAAATTCTTTACTTGTGAATATTTACATTTATTGAAGCGTTATTTATTCTTTGTCGCAATTATTCTTTATTCCTTGTGAAGTAATTGTTTCAAGTGTAAAGTTACTTTTCAATTCATTGTATATATATTTCATTAGCTTGTTTCATACTTGTGGAGTAATCTTTTAGTTGTGCATAATTCAATAGGTCAATTTTGATAATCTTTAGGCATTGGTCTAGTTATTGTTTCATAAATAAAGGTTTTCTTGTCATTAAAAGAACTGCATATTGCATTTGTTGCTTGTCATTGAGTTGACTCTCCCTAATTAATAACTCAGTTACCTCCTAGAATCTTAACAACAAAACTTCACATAGTTTAATAGGGTCTACCCCCCTTGGCTTCCCTAGGAGTGAGCCTAGACGAAAGGGGTTTAGATCGAGGTGACAGTGGGTCTAGACTTAGGTTTGTGCCTGCAAGGACACACCAAGTGGGTTAGAGACTTCTCCACGCTTGTAGGTGTGTATTAGGACGACAACAAGAGCCATGGAAACAAATGCAAATATGCAAATAAAAACCCTATGTTTTTTTAATTGCTAGGAGAAAACAACAATAATTTTAAGGAGAGTAATCACTATGATTTTTGGGAGCAAGTGCATATTTTACATACCTTGAAATCTTCATGTTATCGCACAATTTGTACTTTTCCAAAAGCCCAAGGCAAGTGGGTACATAATTGGTGTAACTGGGAATAGCCTATCATTGTCATCTTAATAGGAGATGCCTTTTTGTTTAGGAGTATGTCAAGACTACCCCAGGGAAGACGTCCTCAGTGACCTAGGGGGTTTGAGAAGGCTAAGGCAAATAGTCACAAGGAAATCCTTCCTCGCTCACAGATCACTCAAATCAAAGGTTTCTTTTATGTCTTAAGGATGAAGCAAATGGATATTATTGTGTACCTGCCCAGAACAAGACAACAAGGCAAACGAGGCACTTTCCAAGTACCAAATGATTGTTAGTACTTCATAAGAAAATAAATCTTCATAAAATAAGCTAGCTAATTATGAATTTGCAACAGTGCAACAATTTATAACAGAAATTAATATGTTATAACAGCCACAAGATTTATGTCTTGAAATTGCTTGAAAATGACAAGAAAAAGTGACTTTGACTAGGCAAATTGATAATAAATTGTCACAAGCAAAGTTGACAATGTTTAGCTAGCTTTTAATGTCAATTTTGCAGAGATTTTTCTGCAGTTAGATGGTTGTAGCTATCTTTTGCAATGTTAGATTTTAGGGTAAAAATGCAGAACAGTAGTCACTTTAAAATTTCAGTGATCAAGCACTGCTAGATCTAAGACTCCAAGACATAGGATGTTTAAACTAGCATTTAAATCTCATAAAGACAGCAGTAGACTTATTTATCAAATAGATCTGAAGATCAAAGACTTAAAGACCAATAGCTCAAGCAATAAGAAGAGCATACATATGAATCTATAAAGCTGTATGAAGCATATCTAGACCTGAACTTAAAAACAGTAAGCAGTTAAGGAAGACAGTTTACACTCAAAATTAGACAGCTGAAAACATCTCGATCTGAAGAGAGTAGACCTGCCTGCAAAGCTTTAGACTAAGTTCAAGTAACAATAGATCCATATGATGAGAGCAACRGATCTATATATAWAGTTCATAGAACAGTTCATTAGATACAACAAAAGATCTAAGTAACACAGTGTTAAAGCTCTGCTTAAATGAACCTAAACGAATCTCTAGTAAGATCAGATTTAACATAAGGAAAGCAAGAGGGAAACATACCTGGTACAGTAACCTACCTCAGAGGAAGTCACAGCAATCAAAAAGTGAGTAGTTCCAATTGTTATGCTCAGACAAAGGTTCAGTTCAAGATTCTATAAAAGATCTTATTGCCAAGATTGAAGGAGCTTTCAAGGCCACCAAGCATAAGGGTTAAAACATCAAAGGACTCAAACCCTTCCCA
>ML785665.1:903805-919111 GCA_009831015.1 Picea engelmannii | reverse complement strand
CTAGGTGTGGTCTTGGGCTGAATTCTTCCAACAAAAGGGAGTGTTGTTGGTCATCTACAATGCACTATGAAAATGGACTAGAGGGCTCCCCTACTCACGATGTGCCTTTGGATGACTTTGGTAAGTCCATCAAAGATCTTTCTCTGTTGAATTTGATTTTTTCCTTAGATAAAGGGTTTGACAAAGGTATATCATTCATTCTAGATTTCTAAAGCCTAGTGAATTGGATATGGGATAATTTTCAATTTTAAGTTTTGGGGATTGGGAGATTTTTCAATTATATGTGGGTCCTTTGCTCAAAATAAAGGGGTAGTAAAGATGAGTGTCATGTCTTTGCTAGTGAGGATAGAACTTTCCTAGGAAGCATAGATATTTCCGGAGGACAATAATGCCTCTAATGCATTATCTAGATATAATCTTAGATCTTGAATAGAGGCATCAAGTGGTTTAGGGGGGATATTGAAGGGGGTTTTGGATTGAATGTAGGTAAAGGGAGCAAGGTATATGGAAGGGGTAGGAAATCTGATATATCCCTTTCTCAAGAAAAGGTTGCAAATGAAGTTTTGGTTGGAAAAAAATTGTATTTGTTAAGGGTTCTTAGGGAAAATCACACCCTTATGGAGGGTGAGACATGATCTGTCCATTCTTGAATTGTCAAGGTTTGCACAACACCTTGAAAAAATAGGCCTTAAAAAGGCTTGTGGAAGCACATAATCCAAACATTTCAATTTTGCAAGAAACAATGGGAGGTGGAAAGTTGTAGTTGAATTGGAGAAGATGCTTAGCAGTTAGGAGTTTACTTATGTTGATTCAAGGGGTCGAGTAGGGGATTCAATTTCTAGGTGGAGGTCTAAGCTTCTTTATTCTTCTAACATTTTGTCTTTTGAATCATTCCTAGGATTACTCCTACGAATTGGGTAACGAGATCACTATCCTAAACATATATGGTCCATATGCATATAGAGTGGTCTATTGGGAAAGGAGTGTTGGAATGTTTTTCTCAATCAAAAGAATGTTTTTTTTTGTAAGTTCACAGTCATAATTCTATTAATTTTTCAAAAAATCATATAGACAAAATTACTTTGATGATAACCTGCAACTTGGGAAACCAAACCAACAACAAAGGAGAATATCAATCGACTATATATATTGTTTGTAAGTTGTCCAATAAACTTTAAAAACTTGAGGTGCTAGAGATACTCGCCTATGAGTTTGGAAATATTTAACAGACCTATTCCTATTTATTTATATCATTTTAGCAAAAGAGACTTGAAGAGTACCCAACTTCAAGGGGTCGAGGGTCCGACAGAGATATCTAATGGATTTTCTGTCTGAGCAATTTTGTGTTTGGGTTGTTGGTGGCGAATTGTTGTTGGAAATGTCAGATTGTTTAAAGTAGGCAAAATACGAGCTATAATCTTTCTGACCATCAAATGAAGACCATCGAGATGAAGTTGGACTGGTTTTGGGCGTCCTCCCTTGTCTGGAGCATTTGGCCCATGAAGGTCTTGATATGCTAGTATAATTCTACTGCCTTTCAGTAGCGAGTCTCCCTTCCTCTTGTGTGACTACATCTAGAACCCAATGAATTGTAGTTTTAGCCACTTCAGAATCTGTGGTCATACCCCATTCTAAGCTAACTACAGATTCAAATTGTTCTAGATTTATTTGAAAGCGGTAGGGAGTTTTTCTCTCGTAGTTGCTAGTTAGATTGTAAGCCTCCTGTTGTACTTGGGAGTCTGGTCTTCCCTCTTCCTGATGACGTGAGGAGGAAGTTATAAAGTGCCCCCGAGTCATGACGATAACCTCGAGGATAAAAATATTGGGGTGCCATGGTATTGTGAATGATAGCTCAGAAAAAAGGGTGATACAGGAGAAAAAGAAAGGGCTCAATGTACCAGTCGCCAACTGTGGCTAGGAGGGACTTGTTTTCCTAAGTCGAATTCATTATTTGCAGAGCATGCATCGAACTATGGTGAATTCCAACATCCATCGTTTTTATTACAGAGATTAACATGGAGAAAGATGATTGTGAGGGGAGAATGTATCTTCTTGTCGAGAGGACGGGTAGTTAATATCATTTGGAGTGTTGTCCAGGTGGCATTTATGACTGTACCATGATTCCAGTTTTGGGCCCAAGGACTCGTGGGATCTCACATGGCTTCCTGTTCCATCTATCTTAGGGTCAATGCCCTACTTTAATTGTTGTAGCTAGGTATCGGCTAGAAGTTCTTGTCATCGTACTCTTCTAGAGGTTGAGGGGGCTTCGTCAGTGCCCACTTGGTTTCTCATACCAACCCGCTCAAGGGTCCTTAAATGTTGAGGTGGTTGGCTAGCTAGAGGGTGTGCCCATTGTTTGATTTCTACTCTCGTGGGAACCACCTCATTAATATGCTTGTTGTCATCCTTGGGGATGGGTCTCCCTTTGGTTCGCTTCCCGAGCACCCCATCTGGGGATTGGTGGTCCATCAGGGCTATTGTAGAGCAAGTTAATTGAAATTTTTGTTCTCATGGGGAATCAAAGGATTATCCCACGAGTCTTCTTTTGACTTAAGGCTTTCATTTTCCAACTAGTCTGCAAGCCTGTTGGCTGAGCGGTGGATGTGGCTAGGAATAATCATTGGGATGAGACTTAGAATATGTTGAATTGTCTCCAGGATGGTTTCCAACCTCCATTTGTGAGACATTTTTGAGATTGGGGAGCCTTGTTGCATACGCTTGAGCATATTTATGATTACTTGGGAATCACCCTCCATTGTGAGCTTAAAGAATCCTTGTAGCGAGGTTATTCTTAGCCCTTCTTCCAAAGCATGGAGTTTTTCTACATTGTTAGTGGCAACACCAATATTTCCCCCATATGTTCGCAAATTGTTCCCTTGATTGTTTCTGAAGACTCTGCCATAACCTGCTTTGTCTAGGTTTCCTTTAGAATCCCGCTGCCCCACTGAAGTTAAGTTTGGTGAAACTCAAAGAAGGGGGTCTACAGAAGGAAGGAGGACAAGGAGAGAAAGGGGACAAGGTGTGGCTCAAAATGGATAGGATAGCTTTGAGGTTGAGGGCTTTGAGGATTGAGAGCTCCTAAGGGTTTTCCATCTAATCCTCTTATTTCCATGATTGATCCATGATTGTTTCTTCGATGTATTTTGAGATATTTCTCCAAAGGTCCAAAGAAGAGAGCGAATGAAGCTTGAATATCCTTCTATTACGCTCTTTCCAGGCTTCCCAGGTGAGAAGGCCAAGGAGAATGGTCCAAGCTTTGTTTACTATTGGGTTCTGAGTAACAAAGAGAAGCCGGAGTTATATTGTGGCTTGGATAGATTTTATTGAGTGTCCTGAGCGATGGAAGAGTAAACCTGAGTGAGTTCATAGTTATTCAGTGTAAGGGAAAGAATTGAAGAGGTGTTTCACAATATCCTCATGCAAAAGCCAGAGAGGGCAGCAGGAGGGTCCTGAGAAGCCCTGTTTGCAAAGATTATCCTAGGTGAGGGATTTATTAAGGGTGAGTAGCCAAAGGAAGGGGGAGAATTTTGACCATAGATTTTGGTTCCAAATATTTTCCCAGATAATAGCTTCCAGGAGTTGGTGGTGATTGGCTGCAAAAGAGTAGGATTATTTGGTTGAAAAGGTTCATGAAGAAGAGTTGTCCAGTCGTAGATGGTTCGGTTGATTAGAGAATCAGATTTTCCTCTTATTGAGGTCCGCCAGGAATCCATCGAGGGTAGTTTGGTTTGTATCCCTGACCTAGAGGTGAGTGGAAATCCATGTTCACCATTGCTTGGGGTTTCCTTCTGCAGTCCAATAATGAGCAACTCATGATTTATTATGTTTGGTCATTTCTGATTGGAGACTTTGAAGAGATATTTGGTCGATCCATCGAGGTTGTTGTTTCCATGCATCCTCCCAAAAGAGGGATTCTTGAAATTTTTTATTTCCCAGAAGAAATTTTCCTGAATTAGGTGGTGGTTGTGCCATGTTATGTTCCATAGATTGGAGCATGTTGGAGCATTGTTTAATATGATAATTTGGCTCGCTTGAAGGTTCTTTGCATACTTTCTTTTCCAGAAGTTGGTTGTGTCTAAGGGTTGGTTAACCAACACCACCAAATCTTGGCGCCAAGGGTTTGGATAATATTTTCTGGATCTCTCAGGCCTAGTCCTCATTTGGATTTTGGGAGACATACAGTTTCCCAAGCCACCAAGGCCCATTTCTTTTTGTTCTTGGTGATTCCCCATAGGAAGGAGCGATGGAGGTTTCTAATGTCTTTGAGAATAAATTTGGGGGAAGCTAAGATAGAGAAATGGTAAATAGGCATGTCTTGAAGGACCGATTTGATGAAAATGAGTCTACTTGCTATGTTGAGGGATCGAAAGGACCAGTTGTCAAGTTTTTTTGCCATTTTTTCTAGGAGGTCTTCTCAAGCTTTTTTCTTTAGGGAATTTTCGATTAGGGGAACACCCAAATACTTGGATGGTATCTTACTTCATTGGTAGCCCAAGATTTCTATTAAGTGATGCTAAATTGGCTGAGGGGTATTGAAAAAGAAAAGTTGATATTTTTCTTGATTGATGCTCATCCCTGAGGCGTCTAGAATAACTTGGAGAATTTGTTTGATGTGGAGATCCTCTTTTACCGTTGGAGTGGCCATTAACATGGTGTCGTCCAGAAATGGTTAGAGGATTTTCCTTCCCATGAAGAGAGAGTCCCTTCCATTTTCCTTGCATTGTTGTTGCCTTGATGACCCTGCCTAAACCTTCCACCATCAAAATGAAGAGAAAGGGCGAGAGGGGGTCTCCCCGTCGAATTCCACGAGAGGGGGAGAAGGTAGGAGAGGGAGAGCCAATGACTAGAATTGAAAAGGATGTTGAAATCAAGGATTTAAATCATTGAATCCACTTTTGATCAAAGTTGAAGGCTGCCAAAATGTTGTAAATGTAGTTCCAGCTGAGGCTATCAAAGGCTTTGGATGGGTCTAGTTTTATAAACATGCTTGGTTTCTTGGAAGTATGAAGGGAATGGAGAAGTTCATGGGTTAAGATAATGTTATCTAAGATTTGTCTTCCTTCTACATAGCTCTCTTGCTCAAGAGATATTAGGAAAGGGAGGAGGGGTTTAAGTCTGTTGGAAATGATTTTGGTGATAATCTTATAAATGACATTGAATAGGGCTATCGGTTGAAATTTACTAGGATTTTCCACTTTTTCCTCTTTGGGAATGAGGGTGAGAAAGGTGGCATTGAAGGCGGGGATAAATTTTTGAAATTTCTTGGAGTCTTCCACCACTTCTAGGATTTCATTCTTTATTACCAACCAAGAGACGTGGTAGAAGTCCATGGTTAATTCGTCTAGGCCTGGAGATTTTCCTTTGGGAATTTCCCAGATAGCTTGTTCCACCTCTTCCATGGTGATTTTTCTCATCAAGGCTTCATTGTGATCTTCAATAAGTATTTTTGGAATGTGTTGAGTAATTTTTCTTATTGCCTCATTTCTATGTTGTTAGGGTTCCTCCATTAAGGAGCTATAATATTGCATTAGTTCTGATTGGATATCTTGGTGATTGCAGATTTTATTTCCTTGATTATCTCTCAGGGAGGTGATCCTGTTCTGATGTCTTCGTTGGATCATCAAGTTGTGGAATAATTTTTAATTTCTTTCCCCTTCCTTTAGCCAAAGGAATCTATATTTTGGCACCAGAGTACTTCCTCGTGCTTTTATTTGATTGAGATTTGGGCCATGAGAGAGGCTTCTTCATCAATTAGCTCCTGGGAGCACCCATTTGTAATCACGAGTTGTTGAATCCATTACATTCTTTCTTGGAGTTAATTTTTTACTTTGAAGATATTACCAAATTCTGTTTTATTCCAGTCCTTTAGTTGTTGTTTTAGGTTCTTCAAACGTTGTTGGAATCTGTACATAGGGAATCCATAGTTAACTATTGTTTCTTGCCACCATGAGGGGAAGTTTGAGCGGAAATAAGGATGAGTTAGCCAAAAGGATTTGAAGCAGAAGGGACAGTTTTTCGGGTTGGCTTGGATGTCAATATGGAGACAAATGGGCCAGTGGTCAGAGCCATGGTTAGAAATGATTGAGGCTTCAATCGCAAAAATATTTAGCAGAAGGGATTCTGAGATAAGGAAGTGATCTAAACAAGATGTGATTTGATGCACACCCTTACGGTGATTATTCCAAGTGAAGATGTCGTTAGTGGTTTCCCAGTCTACTAATCTTAGGTCGTTGATGGTTTCCTTGAAACTTGTTGAGTCAGGATCAAGGAGATTGAGGTTGTCAGATTTTTCTGAGAGGGAGGAAATAACATTTAGGTATCCACCTAAAATCTAGGGCAAGTAGTCAATTACAGGGCTCAGGAGATGCAAGGAATGAAGGAAGGCTAATTTTTCTTGGGCATCTTGAGGTTCGTAGACATTTGTAATGTAGCCACTTTGGTTTGATCCTACAGGTTGGAATTTAGCAGATATGGAGTGACGGGTTGTCAAGAAATGTGAGAGTGTAATTTCATAAGGGTTCCATAGGACGTCAAGGCCTCTTGAAGCACCCTATGCATCTACCTCTATTGATAGGCTACCTCACTAGCACTTGGTGGAAATTTTTTCAAGGGTTCCAAAGTTAAATTTTGTTTCTTGGATCATCATAATGGAGGGTTTTTCAACATAGACTAGGGTCTTCAAACTTCTTTGTTTTCTTGGGCTGTTGAGGATTATTACATTCCAGGAGGTGATAATCATTGAGAAGGTTGGGTTTGGGAGGAAACATTCTCTGCCATGCTCTTAATTCTTCCAGAATTGAGAAGTAGTTCTCCTAATTCTTGTAATTATTGCTTATTTGAGGGTCTTCCTCATTTCTTGTCATCTTTTGGCACCTTGATTGGTTCTTTGCTTGAAGAATTTTTTATTCCAAGAGATGAAGAAGAAGAGTTCTTACCTTTTTGTGATGTTATCACTTTATCCTTATTTCTTGATTTTATGAGAGCACTTTGTAGAATCTTGATTTGTTTTTTAGGAATATAATGTTCTTCTTTCCTCTCACATGCAACCGCTATGCTTTGTAGATCTAGATATTTGAACTCCATGTCTTCCAGATCTTCCATATCTGGCTTGGAGGTGTCTATTAGAGTCATGGTGGTGTCTTGGTCCTGGGGGATGGGAGATAGAATTGAGGGATCATGGGACTGAGGAAAGGTGGACTTATTATCTTGACTGGGTGTGGAGTTTGGTTGGATCTTGGGAGTGGGATTAGGAGTTGGGTTGCCTTGTTCAAGAAGTTTTCTAGGGAATAAAAACTATTTCTTGTGCGAGGGCCCTTGGGATTTGACTGGGTGGAGATTTTCTTTGGATCTTTGCGATTGGCAGGGACTTTTTCAAAGTCATTCTCGTCCTTGTCTCCCTGAGATTTAGGTTGTTTTGGTTTCTTATTCAAAGGGAAATCCATGAAAAGGTGGCCATAAGCATGACATTTTCTACATTAGAAGGGGATGTGCTCATAGTTGAGTGTCTAGTTCCAATCATTGTCCCTATATCAGAGGAAAATTGAGGCCGACAACGCTTTTGAGACATTCGGGTAGATGCATATACGTGCATATGAAGTGTATCGACCTTGAAGAGTGGCATATGTTATGAAAAAAAATGATCCAAGTGTGTTTCCTATCCTTTCTAAGATCTACGGGTGCCAATACTCCTGAGGGAGCGAGTATAGCCTAATCCAGATTGTGGCTGCAATAAAATATTCATTTTCTGGGCTCAAATTTTCTTTCCATATGCGCATGTAGAGTCCGATTGAATTGAAGAAGTATGGGCCTCCTTGGAAGACTCTTTCTCGTTCCTCGACTTGATTGAACACTGTCGTAAAAAAACCCTTGGAGCCAAGTTAGAGTGAGACATCTCCCTTTAGCTTCCAGTGGGTCTTGATCCACCATAAGAGCACTCTCTCTGATTGCCAAAGGCCCATGAATTTGTAGATCAGGGCATGGTCTTGCATATATTGGATGTTATGGCCAAGGATGGGGGACATAATTTCATATTTTGGGATTTCCTCTAATTGCGGTATGTAGGTCGATGAACGTTTTTTCTCAAAGTTCAGGAGAGATTGGTTCTAGGTGGTTTGAGTCTCCAAGCTAGGCGAAGCCTCCTTTGACAGTTCAATTTCCATCGCGCTGGGAGAGTCAGAAGTCACATGGGTAGAAGTTCATTGGGAAGCCAAGCGGTTGCTTCCAGCCACCACATTGCGGAAGGAGGGGGCATCCCCTCCTTGAGCGGAGGCCACCATTGCTAGGTTAGGATTGTAGGCAGGAAATCAGAGTTTGGTTGCAGAGCGGTTACAATATTTCTTCCTCAATCAAAAAAATGTTATTATAGGTGGTGATCTTAATTTTTCTTTGGGTAGGGATGAGATCTAGGGCCTTGCAACTCAGTTTGACCCCTTATCTAATTTATTCTTGAGGAAGCTAGAAGACTTCTCTCTTTTCGACATTGAACCTACCAAATTAAGACCTATAAGGGAGAATAAAAGGGTGGGATGAGAGATAATTGCAAAGAGATTACACAATTTTCTTCTATAAAAATATTTCTTAAATGACTAGAACAAGATTAGGTAGTGGGTTAGTACAAGGGGTGAGTCTAACCATTTTCCAATTTTCTTGAAAGTCGAAAAAGTTGGGAGCAAACCTACCATCCCTTCCAAAATCAACCCTATCTATTTGGAAGAGGGGGATTCTATCAATTTAATTAAGGAGAAGTGGGTTCCCTTTGATGGGACACTAAGATAATCAACATCCATTTAGTTTGAGGAAAACTTAAAAAAGGTAAAGCAAGTTGTAGTAGCTTGTGCTAAGAGAAAAAAGGAAAAGGATGAGCAAGAAATAATTAGTGAGGTCAATTGGAATATTTGTATAACCAAGAGATAATAGGTTTTACAAATGAAGCGTTTAAAAGTTTTTCTGATTGGAGCAAAATAAAAGGAATATTTTGGCAGATAAAGAGGCAACGTGGAGACTTAAGTGCATAACCCTTTAGTTTTCTAAGGGAGATGAAAATACTAAGTTTTTTCATAAATATGCCAATCATAAAGATATTGTCAACACAATATGGAAGGTTTCAAGAAATGGTGGTTATGTTGTTAATAACTTTCAGAATATTTCCAGAACAAGGTTGGACCACTTTGGTGAAATCTACAAAGAAGAGAGTAGGGTCACTATTGTTGAAGTGGTCCAAATGACATCTTTTTTCCCTAGCTTTATGAATGAAGATGACAATGTGAGATTACTTGAAGAGATCTCAAATATGAACTCTAGGTGGTGCTTCATAGTTTTCAAAAAGATAAGATCCCTACTCTGGATGGGTGGCATATTGAATTCTTCCCAGGGTTCTATGAGATAATAAAGGAAGATTTGATGAGAGTAATAAGGGAACCTAGATCATCTTCGAAGATGCTTGCTACATTTAATGTGACCTTTATTTTCCTTATCCCAAATTCATATGGTCCATCTTATTTTGAAGAATATAGACCCATCTCATTATCTAATTGTATTTATAATATTATAGAAAGTATTATAGCTTTGATGGAATAGAGGTTGTTATATGAAACAATTTCAATTGAACAATTTGGTTTCTTATCAGGAAACCAAATTCATGATGTGATAAGGGTTACTCAAGAGGCTTTTCATTCCATAAAAACAAATACGTCGTCAACAATAATGGTAGAATTGGATCTAACAAAAGCCTATGATCAGACAAGCTAGCTATACCTAAGATTGTTGTTGATCCATTTGGGGTTTTGTGTTCATTTTGTCAATTGGGTGATGAGTCATGTCACCTCATTATCCTTTTCTATTTTGATTTAATGGGTTTTCCTTAGATTTATTAAAGTCCTAAAGAGGGTTGAGGGAGGGATACCCACTATCCCCATTATTGTTCCTTATTATTGTTGAAGTCTTGAGTAAGGTTTTGATTGAGGCAAAGGGAATAGATTCCTTCAAAGGCTCTATGATTGGAAGGAATTTTCATTTGTCCCATGTGTTATTTGTTTATGACATCTTCTTGTTTTGTGATGGTTCTAGAAGAGATGCTTTAAATCTTAAGGAGATCATAGACATGTATTCCATTGCTACAAGTATGAAGATTAACGTAGGAAAATCTATTGTTTCTTATATGGGTGTAAATGATGAGGATATAAGGTTTCTTTTCTCAATTTTTTCCTTATCAGCAGATTGAGTTGCAAATTTTTTTGAAGTATCTAGGGT
This sequence comes from Picea engelmannii, assembly GCA_009831015.1. Taxonomy (NCBI): domain Eukaryota; kingdom Viridiplantae; phylum Streptophyta; class Pinopsida; order Pinales; family Pinaceae; genus Picea; species Picea engelmannii. The sequence continues at coordinate 908,863 of ML785665.1, read as the reverse complement.
TTTACATAAAACCCAATAACTACAGGAAAAAATATTGGGATTGGTTAATTACAAAAGTTGAAAAGTGGCTCTTGATGTGGTGCAATTGTTGGCTATCTAGGGGGTAAGACTTATATTAATGGATTATGTACTAGAGATTATTCATTTTTATTGGATTTCCTTAGTTTTCATTCCTAAAGGTGTCTTAGAAAATATAAGGAGAATCGGTTATAGATTCTTATGGTTAGGGGAAAGAGAAAAAAGGGTATTGTAGGGTCAATGATTGGATTAAAAGACTCACAAATTCCTACCATAATGTATCTATAATCTAGAAGGATGTTGTGTTAGAATTTCCACTGATTTGGATATGGCTTGTATGGAAGGTGGGGTATGGGCATAGATTTGGACTTGGTGAATATCCATGGGTTGGTTATGGTGTGAGTTTTAGGCTGCCTGAAAACTTACTCAATATTCTTCGTGAGACGGGGTCTTTTTCACTATATTAGGCAGTTGTCCATAAACTTACCATTATTTGAATACAAGAACGGGAGTCACCATAAATGATTGGACTCAAAGGTGACGATAGTTCAATATGTGAACATTAAGTAGCAAATCTAAGGACAATTCATGTTAGAGTTAACGATGAAGATGACAAGTTGATCTAGTTAAAGAATCCTACCGGAGGATTATATACTCCTAAGGTTGGATAAAATGTACCATGTGACTAGGAGGGTTTAAAATAACCTATTTGATTGTGGAAAATGGTTTGAAATTTTAAATTTCCTTTAAAATCATGCATATTTATGTAGCTAGTCCTCAAGAATATGACTTTAACTTGGGATAATGTTATGACCCAGAGCATATATAGGGATAAATGTATATGATATGACCCCAAGGGGGGGCATATATGGGCCCAAATGTACATGTAGTGTGTAAATATATATGTAATAAGGTCGGTCTAATACTAAAGTGTGAATAGGTATATATAGAGATCATCTATCCATTATTGGAGATATGTGAATTGTGATGTATGAATGTAACTGGTTATTGGGAGGAAGTTCTCCTACACTTTAAGGAGTTATTTTGAAACTTATGTATCTTGGAGTTATGATCCATGCTCACATTCTATACATGGTGTGTACTTTTGTTATGTTATGATATTTTAAGCATTTTGGTTCATTACATTCGGTATCAGAGCATCGATCTTAGGGTTTTGTTTCCTTAGGAAAGTCATCTTGGAATTTGCGTTATAACTTTTTTGGGGGGGGGGATTTAGAAAGTGAAACTCGAAGAGTATTTAAGAGACATATCATAGTACCTGTGGTACAAATTTTATCTTCTGGGCATTGTACTTTCAAACCCTATGGAAGATAGGTTTTTTGACTAGTCTTGCAACTAGTCTCAAACAAATGTTTTGGGTAAAACAACCCTAACTTCTTCATAGAGGATCCAAATTTTGTGAGACCAATTGCATTGGAAATATTACACTACAATGTATTTTTTGACTGAGTTTCATAATTATATAGCAAATATTGGGCATGTGGAATTATGTACAAGTTTGCTCTCCAGAATAGGCCAAAATTTAGCAAGGTTTGATAAAGTTACCATATCTTTCATTTGGCACACCGAATTTTGGTCAGACCTATAGAATTGAAAATAATTCATTTCATAGTACTATAGGTCGAAATTTCATACTCATGGGGGCCAAAATTTCATAAATACATCAGAAGGAAGATCGGCTAGGAGGGCAAACTCCATTCCAGGGTTTCAAAGGTATGTTTACTTAAAACTATCATAACTTTTGATCGGGATGTCCGATTAAGTTGATTCAAAATCCATTAGAAAGATAAAACATAGAATATTATATTTGAGCAAGTATTATAACTATTTGATATAATTATCCTTAACATATTAGGGTTGTAAGTTGAGGATTTTGTTAGACCTCAGTTAAGTATCAATGGTAACACCCCATTTTTATGGAGATGGAGATAAAGATGAAATCAATCATGAAGAATGGTTGAGTATGGTAAATAATAGAGGTTTTAGTCATTTTGGGGCATCTCTTGTTTTTTGGGGGGGAGCTTCTAAGTGGTGGAATAGACTTGATGAAGATACTAGATTCTACTCCACATGGAATTTTTTTGAAGAACTCTTCTCAAATAAATTGATCAAGGATAAAAGAATAGAGGAGATGTGTAAAATTCAAGAGGAGCTAAAGGAATCAAAATAAAATGTCTCCAAATTGTAAAAGGATAATGAAGAACTAAGAAAATATATTACAAAGAAAAACCACGAGTTCACTGAGATGCAATCCCTTAATGAATCACTCATTAAGGAGGTTAATAACTTAAAGCAAGAAAATAGTAGAAAAGAAAAGTGGGAAAATGATGATTCAAGGGAAGATTTGAAAAATAAAGATGAAGATATATGCAGATTACGGAACCATAATAAAAAAAACTATTGGATGAGGTTAAAATATTAAAAGAAGAGAAGAATAATTATCAAAATCAAGAAGAAATAAGGATCTTGGATGAAGAATCTACCAAAATACTGGAAAGAGGAAATTTGCAAGAAGGTTGAGGAATCCTTAAATATTGATGGGGTAAAATTAGAAAAGAAATCTAGAATTGAAGAAGGACATCAAAATTTGATAGATGGGTCACATGGCAGCTTCAAAAGGAGAAAGAAGAGAAGATTCAAGAAGGTCAACAAAAGATACTTGAAGAATTTGAACTCCATCTAGGGGTTGTACACGCCAAATATGATGGTATTATCTCCAAGTCTAGAGTACTCAAGGACCAATCAAAGAGGATAGAGGATTTGATTGTCTCTAAAAAGAAGATAGATGAAATGGGTGTGCAGAATGAAGAAAAACCGTCAAATGTCAAACCATATCGACACCCTCATTATTAGGAAAGATTTCAAGGAAGAAAAAAGGAGCAATATCAAAATTATCAAGGAAGAAGATGGAATAATCATCAATATTCATGGAATATGGCATCACAAAATCATTATTCAACAAGATATTATCATAAACCAACATCTACTACAAATTGGAGAAGTTTCAACAACGATACATGGAATCAAGGGAAAGAAAATTATGCAACAACTAGACACCAAGGATTGCGACAGAAAAGAATTGATTTTGGATGGATGGATCATCACCAATGGAAGGAAGAAAGAGGTAAAACAAGAAAATCATATTACTTGGTTTCATCACATGTGAAGCCTTTAGTTGCAAATCATTGAGGACAGAGTTTTTTGAAGGAGGGTACTATGTTCAAAGTTTTTTGAAGGAGGGTACTATGTTATGACCCAAGGGGAGCATATATAGGGATAAATGTATATGATATGACCCTAAGGGGGGGAATATATGGGCCTAAATGTACATGTAATATGTAAATATATATGTAATAAGGTTGACCTAATAGTAAAGGGGCCTCATGTGTAAGTGTGAATAGGTATATATAGAGATCATGTATTCATATTGGAGACATGTCAATTGTGATGTATGCATGTAACTAGTTATTGGGAGGAGGTTCTCCTACTCTTTAAGGAGTTATTGTGTAACTTATCTATATTGGAGTTGTGCTCCATCCTCACATTTTGTACATGGTGTGTACCTTTGTTCAGTTATGAGATTTTAAGTATTTTGGTTAATTACAGATAATATGTGGAAAAGAAACAATCATGGCCCAAGAAGATGTCCATTGTGCAAAGAAAACAAAGAGACCATTCATCATCTATTAATAATATTTTCTTACTCTACACAAGTATGAAAGGAAATGAAAGTTATCACCGATTTAAAAAAAAAATTGGAGGGCAAATACAATTGAGGAAAGTCTAAGGACTTGTTCTAGTAACATGGTTGTTAAGAGAGTCAAAGCTCTGCCATGAAATGTAGCTTCATGGATATGGCTTGTAAGGAATGAAAATTTATTTGAAGACATATTTATTCCCTCAATTCAATGTGCTTCTTAGAGTATGACCATACTAAACAGTTCCAAACAAGACAAAAAATAGAAGCTTCCAAGGAAAATTACAACAAAAGTCATATATGGATCTAGAACATGGGCCTCTTTTGATGGTGCAACACAAGGTTATACATGGTTTAGTGAAGCAGGAAAAAAATTCTATTTAAAATACACTAATATGATAAAATTTAAAGCAGTACTAGGTAGGGGTACACGTAAATTTGTAGAGCTTATGGATTTGAAATTATCTCTTATGTTTGCAGTTGAAAAAAAGCCTCCTTCAAAATTAATTTTTTTTAGATTCTCTAGTGGTGATTAAATGGATGTAGGGAACAAATTCTATAGAAACTTTTATGATGATTCCCATCTTCGAAGAGATTTAAAACATTAAATCAGTAATATCATTCCATCACCTTTTCAAAGAAGAAATGAACAAGCTAATGGGTTGTCCAAACCTAGCCTTATGCTAAATCCAGGTCAAACAACATATATGTGAGGAAGTGGAGGGCCAAATAACACTTTCATCCATATTTTTATTAGGAGATATTTATTAGGATATTCTCTATTGGTGATTAAATGGATGCAGGGAACAAATTCTATAGAAATTTGTATGATGATTCCCATCTTCGAAGAGATTCAAAACATTAAATCGGTAATATCATTCCATCAACTTTTCAAAGAAATGAATGAACGAGCTAATGGATTGTCCAAACCTAGCCTTATGATAAATCTAGGACAAAGGTTATATATATGAGGAAGTGTAGTGACAAATAACACTTCCATCCATCTTTGCATTAGGAGATCTTTTGGATATTTACTAAATTTCTGTCTATTTGGACATATGGAATTTCTCTAGACATATATGTGTGATAGAATACTAAGTTTTCCCTATATGTTATTGGTTGGGGGATTGAGAGATTATTTAGGTTGGGAACATATTTTTATTCCTTACTATGAGAGGAACACCTTGTGCTTTTGTAAATGATGTTACACTATAAATGTATTGATAAATAAGACAACCTTATATGCCACTTTTGAGATGGATTACTTTGAAGGAATCAAGAAATGCTTTCAAAGCGTTTACTTAATGTATTTTCACTTTTTT
>ML785665.1:888442-903665 GCA_009831015.1 Picea engelmannii | reverse complement strand
GAGAGAGAGAGAGAGAAGTAATTAATTATTTATTCCATGTTGCATATTCATTTAACAAAGAAATATTCACAACAATGTTTATGGCACAAAGAGGATGCAATAAAATGAGTAAAATAATATATTGCTAAAATAATGATGAGTTGAATATTATATTTTATAGGCCTAAGAAAGCGAGGTTGATATAGAAAATAATTACAAAATTAGAGTTGTACTTTTATGAATATTATATGAAAAGGTAAGAACACCCTAGTTGTACTTGTAAGTCCCAAATAACGAATTTGTATTACCAAAAGTAGTGGCAAGATGGAACTCTCTCTTCAATTGACCTAGGTTATCTACAAGTTCCATCATATCATTTAACCAACAATATCTCATCCCTTTTCCCCTATGATTGCAAAACACAAGGTACAATTATGTTTTGAAACTTGGTAATCTATGTCACCAAGTGCAATTGCATTGGTGATGTACATTACCAAATAAAAATTGTGGTGTAACCTTTCCACATAGAAAAATAACATGGTAGAATTGCAATTTAATGCATTAACTCTACCACCAAATTGGTGTAAATGCACTTAACATGCAATAACTCAAAGAAAATGTAAACTACGTAAAATAATAATAAAAAATTAGAAGCACAAAACAAAGATATAATTTCACTAGAAAACCTAGAAAATATGAAGAACAAGTAAATTAGGATATTGACATACAATGGGAGTTGCAGAAGAATACAAACCATAGCAAGATTTTATGCCATTGAACAAAGGGAGCTTGGATAATATTCATAGTGGAAATAATAATAAAAACAAAACAAAAAATATTATATGGAAAATGGAGATGGTTAGCTTTTACACCCAAACAAAAATAGACAACATACTAATCAATGAAGCATGTCCTTCAATAATGCTAAGCTAGTTATGGTTGGACTAGTTTGAGGCCAAAAAATTTAAAATTTTGCAAACCACATATAATTATAGTTATATTTCATGTTATGCACAAGAAAAAGAATTGCATTACAAGGAAACTACTACGACCATAGGTGTGAATGAAACATTAATAGATACTAGAGACTCTAAGATGGAAAATAACAATATAAAACTAAATATATAAAAATTATATAATTATAATTACATTTCATGTTATGCACAAGCAAAAGAATCACATTCCGTTGTGAGAGAGGGCTCCGTCAAGGTTGCCCTCTTTCACCCCTCCTCTTTATTTTGATTCTTGAAGGGCTTAGTATCCTGCTCAAAAACAGCCAAGTGGAGGGCCTTCTTTCTGGAGTTAAAATCTCGGGGCTGACTCACATTTTGCATATCCTCTTTGCTGACGATGTGCTAATTTTGACATCGGCCAGCCTTACAGAATGGACCATCATACACTCCCACTTAAGTACCTTCTGTGCTGCCACTGGATTGGAGATTAACCAACAAAAATCTGTCTTCATAACACACATTGCACAGGAGCCTTTTTTAACAGACTTAAAGGAGATTTTTGGTTTTGTGACTGCTGAGATAAAGGAGGGTTTTTCCTACCTCGGCTTTTACATCAAATCCTCCGTGTATTCTAGCAGAGATTGGCACTGGCTTATTGATAAATTTGAAAGGAAAATTCTCCTTTGGTGTAACAAGCTGCTCTCCTTGGGAGGAAGATATATTCTCATTAAATCCATTTTAGAAAGCCTCCTGGTCTATTGGATGGCGATGGCACACATCCCAGTTATGGTTCTAAAGACCCTCCGACAACTCATTTTCACTTTCCTTTGGTCTGGCAGCAAAAAAATTTCTGGTTACCATCTTTGTAAATGGGAGGTTATATCAAAACCGAAGATGATGGGCGGTTGGGTTCTCCGGAATCTTCTCATCTTCTATAGGGCACTCTCAGCAAACACTCTCTGGCGTATTCTTATGAAGCCAGGTCTCTAGAACAAAGTTATCAAGGCTAAGTACTTCCCTCTATTACCTGTTCATTTGTGGCTCAGATCGACATCAGAGAGGCCCTCTAGCGGCTCTCAAACCTGGAAGCACCTGTTAAAATCTTTACCCATCATCCTACATTGGCTCTCGTGGAAGCCCGATAATGGATATTCGATTGAAATAGGCAGAGACGTCCTATTGGGATTGGGCGCACATGCCTACCTATCCCCGCAGCTACTGGCGCATCTCCATCATAAACATATTTTCTTCCTTTATCAGATTTCTTCGTCAAACAGGGGACACTTGGGAGACTCTTGGCACAGCAGTGCGGACTTAGCTTTGGATGCAGATCTTTCTAATGAATGGGATGATTACACACGCAGGCTAACTGAAGCTGGCATTTACTTACATGACCGGCCAAACTCTTTCTTATGGATGGAAGGGGACAATTCCAGAAACCTCACAGCAAAAAATGTCTACCGGGCCATAGCTACAAAGTACTGGACCAACACTTCTGATCGATGGCGCCTTAAGATATGGAGAGGAGACTGTCCACTCAAAATTAAATTATTTTCCTGGCTTCTGTTTGAAAAAAAGCTATTGTTGTGGCCAAATTTGCAGTCCCGGGGTTGGGAGGGACCTGGTCGATGCATCTTGTGCAAATCCCACACTGAATCGATCACCCATGTCTTCATAGACTACCCTTTCTTCAGATCGGTGTGGTAGCTTATTTCGCCAGCTCTTTTTCCCTCAACTACTTGGGCTGGTCCCACCGTTCCATCTTGTTTTCAAAATTGGGTACAAGACACATTGAACCCCGCGCTGCTGCCTATATCTCTCTGCTGGCGGATATGGAAGACTAGAAACACTGCCATATTCAATGATCAGACTCCTTCAGTGCACAGTGTTGCAAATTATATCATTGCTGAGATGGTATCCAACAGGAACCAGACATCGAAGACAACTCCCAACATATCTATTTTTAAAGTTCCACTTGATCAGATTGTGGCCTGGTTTGACGGAGCGGCACAACAAGGCGGTTCTCTCTGTGGGGCGGGAGGGAAGATTGTAATAAACTCACACACTTGTTTCCGGTGGACTCTAAATTGTGGGACTGGTACCAATATGAAGGATGAACTATTAGGAGCGTGGGCATCTCTTATCTTGGCTAGTCGACTTCACATATCTGAGCTTCTACTTCTTGGCGACTCTAAAGTTACCATTGATTGGTTGAACGGGCTTGCAGATTTTCAGGTGGCGGACCTTGAAAGCTGGAAGGAGAGAACTCGTGCTGCAAAATTTTTTTTTAATGAGCTTACCTTCTCTCACATCTACAGAGAACAAAATAGTGAGGCGGATATCCTCTCAAAAAAATCTATGTTCTTGCCTTCGGGACACATTTGCTTTACAAGGTGGGAAGAAGGCAATGAAGGACCTTCCACATGGATCAATCTTTGACCAATCTACCTGTTATGAGTGCTGGTCTACCTTGGGACATGTATTGGTCTCGGCTATGATGCACCTTTGTTTTTTCTTGGACAACCTATTTTGTTTGGACAGCTTGCTTTGATCACATATCTCGTGTCTATCATGTATGGACAGTTTGATTTTTCTCCTCATTTTGCCCTATACAATCTTATATCCTTCTGAATATAAAGCGCATTTTTTTTCGTTGAAAAAAGAAAAAGAATCACATTAGAAGGAAATTGTTATGATCATAAGTGTAAATGCAACATTAATAGATACTAGAGACTCTAAGATGGAAAATAACAATATAAACTAAAGAAATAAAAATTATTGAGAAACAATAGTGTTATAATCCTTAATAAAGTTACTCTTGTGTGACACATAAAAAACCACCTTGTTTATTTTGGTATGATAATGTTGGTTGTTGAGAATGTGTTTAGAAAAAATCAAGTTCTTTTATGTTCTTATACATTCATCTTTAAGAAGGCATTGAAGGTATTGCAAAAACAATGACCAAAGGTGAATTTTAAAAATGTTGCCTTAAGGTGATAAAGTAACTTAACTAGATTGGCACATGAAATTTGTAAATTGATGATCCTAGTCACAACATTTGGTGATGTGAGTTTTAGTGATGAGAATTGGTTAAAAATCAAAAGGGGGATAGGAAGGAGTTGGGGATATTTATAAATGAAAGTCAATTGAAAGGGATATTTTCATTAACCACTACCGTGTGCAATATATTTTGTTGGTTAATGGGTGGTGAGTTTGGGGGGTCCTCTTTAATCCTAAAGGAAATGTAGAATTAGAATTTTCATGGGGATTAGGGGTAGCTACCAACAATGAATAAAAGACATTGGCAATGCTTTGAGGATATAAATTAGTTCTATCACATGGGGTAAAGAAAGAAATAGTGGTTGGAGACTCTTGAATTATCAATACTTCTTATGCAACACTCCATTCTCAAAATAATGGACTCAAATTTTTGGTGTATATATCTTTATATCTAGTAAATATATTTGAATCCATATCCTTCTTCCAAGTACTTTGAACCAATAATGTCAAGGTTGATTGCCTTGAAAACATTGGAGAAAAATTAAATGAGGGGTTCATAAGGATAAACATAGGGAACTACATCCAATTCCCCTCCCATGATAATTCCCTCCATGCACAATTGTAACCAAGGTAGGAAGTGTTATCCCCAATTTCTAAGGATAACCAAAGAGATGATGTCTTGAGGCCCTCAGGTTGCAGACATGGCGTACTGAGAGACAGATGACTGACAACGTCCACATGCAAAGACATAAACCCACTTCACCACCACACATCCTCGGCTCGTCATGATGGAATTCACCACATCAACTTGCTTATGGAAGACAATGGGTCTTTCTCCATGAGGTACAAGTCAGGTATTGTGGTAAGTGTCACTTTAATACTTGATGCATTTGAGTATGTTGCATTTAAAATTCCTTTGATTTAAGAACACTCGCTTGGAAATTATGATATTTGCCTTGTTTCACCTTGGTGGGTGAAATTGTGCCCTAGTAAGTGGTCACCCTTGGGGATGGGTTTGCTACTGGGAGGTCCCCTTGATGAGTCATCATGCCATTCTCGATCATACTTATCATTTTTCACACTTCATCCTTTTCACATCCTTATCTTTTGGTATTTTTGGGTGTACTGACCCAAGAAGGGATTGTACCTAATTAAATGGGAAGAAGGGGTTGAAGGCCTAGAGGAAATGTATCTAGAAAAAGATAAAATCCAAAACTGTAACCTTCCATATTCTCACCCAAATAGGTCTTGAGAACGATGAAAGGTTTCTCCTAAAAAATAAAAAATCTGCAAGAAACAAATTCATATTATATAGATGTCCCACTTATTGAGGGATCTACACAAGTGTGTTACAACCTTTTATATACCCTGTGTCACTATGTGTGCCTCTCCCTTCAAGTGATATTGTGGTACTTCCTTCCAAGTTTTATGTTACCCATTTGGAGTACCCAATTGTTTTGGACTTTCATTAATTGATGGAAAATAAATGGGCTGGGAAAAAGGATGCATTGAAAACGAAGGTGCAACACACAGTCTACAAAGGCACCCATAAATGATACAATATGAACCCTTGTATGTCATGAAACCCAGGCCCAAAAGTCTTACCCCCATCCACTTCATCTTCCCACATGACTTGGAGAGGGGTCCACCTAGGAAACACTCCTTGACTTAAGGAATGACTCACCCAATAGGTCACCTTAACAACCCTCCCATACCTAATCTTGGAAAATTGCATAGGGTCTTTGAGCACTCATTTAATTTGATGAAGTAGTTTTAATTCACATGTTTAGGTGGATCTTGTATTAAATGTTATTTTACTTTCCATGATATGTTTGAATTGAGACCCTTGGAGGGAGCACTCATCTATCTCCGCAGAACCTTGTCCGATGGACATTTTGAAGGAACAAGCCCAATTTTGGGCATTCATTGGGGAGGGAAGCCCACAGGTTGGATGCCACTACCAAGACTTTAGGGGTGAGACAAAGGTTGGATGTTTCCTTTGGAGGCAAGAGAGAATACCTTGGAGATGACACCTAGCCCTAGCTAGCCTAACAACTTTCCTTTGGTGGCCTTACACCACACTTCTTGGGCTTGACGTCTTGAATAGAGCTCAGGTTTGTGGTGGTGATGATGATTTGAGTAAAAACCCTTGCACCATGGAGAAGACCCTAGCGCTTGAAGGCAAAGCCCTTGGTGGCTCAATGAATTCCTCCTACTACTCAACAACTTGCCAAAAGTACCAAGATTTCACCCCTTTAGGGCTTGACGTCACCTTTTAGGGTTTCTTTATGTGTAAATTCAAATTAATTTTGTAAAGGGGAAATATAAGGGAGGCCAACCTCCCTATTTTGTGGTTTAACCTAATATTTTGTGGATAAGCTTTATTATTGAAGTCTTGTATAAATGACCAAAATCATTTCATTTTAGCATAGCTCTCTCATTAGAGAAGACTCCTTGGCTGAAATTTTCACCATACTTGTGCATTTTGGACTATCTCTCTCTTGTGCAACATTTTTGGATGCTTGTTATGGTATATTGTGGAGCTAAGGTGGTGCACACCTCTTGGAGGCTTGTTCTTTTGCAGGTTGATGGAATTATCTTGGTAAAATAGGGTTTGGTCTTGCTATCTTGTGAAATTGGTAAGGAAATTTCTTCACTTTTTTGGTATTTTCTTCTTGTTTCATGCTAAACTTGTCTAAAACCCTTGGAGAAGTACAAGAGAATAAACCCTCCACCAAGGTCCATTTTATTTGCAATTTGATAAGTCATTTTTCCAAGGTTGCTAGGACTAAAAGGGCTTACACCCTCCCAGACTTACCTTTGTTGGTTTTAAATTCTCTAGGGAGTAAAAGTGCTTACACCCCTAGATATTTTGCGGGTCTAACTCTTAAAACCAAGACTCCATTTACCCAATAAATTCAAAGCACTAGTATGAAAATTGTGTTGGAGAAACAAAATAGTTGCATTGGATAACATGTTTTGTTAAGATATTTCAATTGTCTAAAGAGGAATCAAATTTACATGCTTTAGGATTGCTTGCGCCACTAGGGAATCTGGCTTATCCAAGTACATATTATTGTTGTTATAAATTTATGCTACAACCTTTAGGGCTGCAACAAAACACATTCAATCTCTCACTATAACTTGTTTTTCAACCACTGAAATTACTTTTAAACTTGTGCTCTGATTCTACGACTTATTATCTATCATTTTTTTGGTTTACTTGCCAATTTTCATGGTTGGAATTTGTTGTTGTAGAAAATATTTGCTACAACCATTTGGATGCTCTGAAAAATATTTGAAAACATCATTTTTTCATCCCTAACTCACCATCAAGCTTGTGTCAAAATATTGGGAATTTATCTACTTGTTTAATGCTTCATTACTCAATAAATATTTGATGCTTTTGATGGTTATTTATGTGGTAAATAATCGATTTCATTTCTGATATATACCTTTGTTTACTTCTGTAATTTAGGACAATAGGATTCACTTGCCTGTCCCATTGATCTCAAGGCTTGTATCACTATTATTTGTTTTGTCCCGGGCATGTGTAACACTTTGGTGCACGTACCCAAGTCTTTGGAAACCATCCTCCATTCGCACTACTCATTTCCAATCCCTTTATCTTCAGCCGTCATTGACCTAAGGGGTTCCCTTAATTATCTCTCCACCCTCAATCTCAACCCCCGTAGGGTCACCCATGATTCCTCCCTTGTGTAGGATTTCTCCTTAACTAAAGAGAGGGGAGTACTTATCTAAGGTGGTAATGGATAGGTATTCCCATAGTTTTATTTTGTTTGTAGATTAGGTCGAGATCTGCCTGGCCTATAATCTGTGCGATAACATGAAGTATGTACATTTAAATGTTTCCCTTGCACACAAATCTTGATGCATTTGAGTGGAGGTAAATTGGAATATGAAAAAATACTAGCCTTTATTTACTCCTATGTGTGGTTTAATTTTCATGCTTGTAGGACTATGGAGGATATTCCTTACACTCCCAATGTTTGGCTCAAGCAAGCAAGGTCAAGGGCCCGAGAATCTATTGAAGGATTCATATCTCCAATGCAATGAGAAAGTAGGGAGTCTTTTCATGTGGGTTCAACTTTTCATTCTTGCAACTAATATCATGGCTCAATGTTGAAATCATCAATGTGAAATATGTGAAGTGGCTCAACTCAAGAGGCAATGGCAGTGCCACAAGAGGGGAATATAGAAGGCTTAAAAGGAGGTAACTACATTAACTCCCCAATGGAGTCATTGTCATGAGATGTGGGAGCAGACTCTTCTGGTTGAGGTACATAAAAGGGATTGGTACGTGGTGTAGATGGTAGTTCATATTTGAACTATGAAGGAAATGGAGAGAGAGGCAAGATCCCTCCTACGGGCCAATGACCAGAAATTTCAATAATTGGACACAAATTTGGGGTCAATTGTCACAAGAGGATCATTCAGGAGATGAGAGCGCAATATGAGCATGGTGTTTAGACGGTTATGATTGGAGGGGTGCAATGTCGGTATGGTGGTTCCTCTTAGAGATTAGCTTGGGAGCATGTGACTATAGTGTTTGACAACTCGATGGATGATACATATGAGATGGTTAGTTTTCACTTTCTGAATTTTACTCTTGGGATGATTAGGTTTAGTTTCTTGGAGGAGTGGTCCTCTAAGGAGTTGACCGAGTTTGTGAAGCTTCAAATTGCTTAGATTATAATAGGAATTTGGGTGGATTCTTGTATTGACACCTCATAGATCAGGGCTATGAGTAGAGGGTGCTTCACATCATAAGGTTAGTTTGGGACCCTCATGACTTTACCATATATAGTCCGGTCTGAGAGAGATTCACATGAAGGGACTTTGAAAGCAATGTGTCGAGATATTTTCCAGATGATGCCTGGATGATCACAGTAGGCTGGGGGTGATGGAGTATTAGGGATTCCCCCTTTGGTACTTGGAGATTAGATATCATTGATTCCCTATCAGTTTGTGACCACATAGACTTTCCTATGATGTTTGATTTTAGAGTTGGTTTGGTTGACTTCATTGGGATACATTGGCAGGAAATGATCCTCAATATTGGGGACAATCCTTTGAGGAATTACAACTTGTGGTTGGAGGACCAGAGGATGCAGTCTAGGAAAGAGGATCAAATATTTATGATCAAAGTGGTGTAGCGTGAGCATGATGGGTCCTTTCTGGTGATAGAATGGGACACTAGTATTTTATGGGTAGACATTTTGGCAGCTGGTAGATATGGGAGAGCCAACTGTTACTTTCAGGAGGCCCCTTGTGTTAGTACATTATAGGGAAGTGTTGTGGGTAGTAGGTTCTCTGCATCTTTCAGATTCATTTGGGACCTAGGGATCATCATTAGTTTAAATTTGGTTTAGTTTATTGTTCCTATGGGTGTGATGGAATTGCTTGAGGACAAACAATATTTGGAAAGGGAGGACTATAATGTCCCCATTTTTAGATTCCTCTGCTTTACAGTTGGAGGTGATCTTATGGGTCTATGTTTTCCTGATGAGAGGGGTAAATTTAGGTTAAGAGGGGGCTCAGGAGAATTGGATTAGTTATATGAGGCCCAACCTAGTCCATTCACCTTATGTCATCACTAGGATCACTTATACACAGTTCATTGTTGATTACATGGAATTCCAACGATACTTGTAAATTAAGGGTATTAATGAGTATAAATTAATTAAATGCACTCAAGGTGTTATTTGGGTCATATTTTTGAAGGGAACACCTTTGTGTAATATCTCATTGGAATCAAGACGAAAATATCTAAAGGTTGGGATGATTAGAAAGGCACTTCAGATGTCTGGGAATGACTTACAAGACAAGTAATCACTTTTCAGCATTAAATAGGGGTTAATTAATTAATAAAGTGATTTTACTAAATTCAAACTATAAAGTCACTTTACTTTATTAAAAAGGGTAAAAGGGTATAAAAAAGGGTCAATGAAAGAATAGAAGGGGAATGAGGGGCGCCCTCTCTCATTATTCACTTGTTATTTTCTAAAATTGAATTGAGAGAGCTCTTGTAGATTTGGCTCTTGGGATGAAAAACCCTAGGGAGTTTTTGAGATTGGTTTCGATGGTGAGACTATCCACCCTAGCTAGTCATTGATAGTATATCACTCATATATTCTTATTGTGCTTCATTTGGGATGGATTTTTTCTACTGTGGTTGATTTCTTTCTAGTGTGGTTGAGTTTTTTGTTTAGCAAGTATGTTTTGGCTTGTATGTGGGTCGAATGCCTTTGTAGAGGTCGAATTCATATTCAAGAAGAGAAAGATAATTGTGGGTGCACTATACTCGCAAAAAGGGGCCGATTTCCTAACTCGATGAGATGATTTATGAATGTTGAAATGAAAAACCTTGAGAATTCGGACAATTTCTTACCACAAGGGGCCAAGTTTATTGTTGGGGTGATATTTATTCACAATGGGAATGCATTACACTATTGGGAAGAGGTTGAGTTGTTAGGAGATCGATTTACCATAGTAGAGAACAAGTATTTCGGGAAGAGACCACATATTTCCTTGTTGGGCACACTTTATTGCATAGTATATTGTTGAGAGGAGGGTCGTATGTTGTCTGGACTGAGGATGTAGTGGTTGGAGCGAGTGTATGTTGTTGGGAACTGATTTTTTTTTTTTTTTTGGAGGCTATACATAGGCAACCATAACCCACAGACTTGTCCTTTAGGATTTTGGGGGTTTACACAATCTTGTTGGGTTATTTCTTCACCTACTTTAGGTGGCTCTTTATTAAATGTGATTTTACTTGCCATGATACATTTGACTTGATACCCTTGGAGGGTGCACTCATGTGTCTCCACATGAACTTGTTTGATGGACGTTTTGAAGGAACAATCCCAACTTGGGCCTTCATTGGGGTAGGAAATCCACAGGTTGGATGCCATGACCCAAAATTTGGGGGCAAGACAAAGGTTGGATGTTTCATTTGGGGGCAAGAGAGAAGACCATGGATTTGACACCTAGCTCTAGCTAGCCCAACAAATTTCCCTTGGAGGCCTTACACCACACTTCTTGGGATTGATGTCTTGACTAGGGCTAGGGTTTGTTGTGGTGATGATAATTTGAGGAAGACCCCATGCACCATGGAGAATACCCTAGTGCTTGAAGGGAAATCCTTTGGAGGCTCAATGACTTCCTCCTATTGCTCAACAACTTTCCAAAAGTACCAAGATGTCACCCCTTTAGGGCTTGATGTCACCTTTTAGGGTTTCTTTAAGTGTAAATTCAAATTAATTTTGTAAAGGGGAAATATAAGGGAGGTCGGCCTCCCTATTTTGTGTTTTAACCTATTATTTTTTGGAATTTTTTTATTATTGAGGTATTATATAAATAAAGACCAAAATCATTTCATTTTAACATAGTTCTCTCATTAGAGAAGACTACTTGGCTGAAATTTGCGCCCTACTTGGGCATTTTGGACTGTCTTTCTCTTGTGCAATATTTTTGGATGATTTTTATGGTATATTGTGGATCTAAGGTGGTGCACACCTCTTGGAGTCTTGTTCTTTTGCATGTTGATGGAATTATCTTGGTAAACTAGGGTTTGGTATTGCTATCTTGTGAAATTGGTAAAGAAAATTCTATAATTTGTTGATATTTTCTTCTTGTTTCATGCTACACTTGTCTAAAATCCTTGGAGGAGTATCAAACATACACCCTCCACCAAGGTCCATTTTATTTGCAATTTGATAAGTCATTTTTACAAGGTTGCTAAGAGGAGTGAAAGGGATTAAACCCTCCTAGACTTACCTTTGTTGGTTTTTCATTCTCTAGGGAGTAAAATGGCTTACACCCCTATAGATATTGTGGATCTAAATCTTAAAACCAAGACTCCATTTACATAATAAATTCAAAGAATCATTCTGAAAAATGTATTGGAGAAACAAAATAGTTGCATTAGATAACATGTTTTGTTGAGATATTTCAATTGTCTAAAGTGGAATCAAATTTACATGCTTTAGGATTGCTTGAGCCAATAGGGTGTCTAGCTTATCCAAGTACATCTTATTGTTGTTATAAATTTATGCTACAATCATTAGGGCTGCAACAAAACACATTCAATTTCCTACTATAACTTGTTTTTCAATCATTGAAATTACTTGTAAACTTGTACTATGATTCTACTACTTATTGGCTATCTTTTTGTCGGTTTACTTGTCAATTTTCATGGTTGGAATTTGATGTTGTAGAAAATATTTGCTAAAACCATTTGGATGCTCTGAAAAATCTATGAAAACATCATTTTTGCAGCCCTAACTAACCATCAAAGCTTGTGTCAAAATATTGGGAATTCATCTACTTGTTTAATGATTCATTACTTAATAAATATTTGATTCTTTTCATGGTTATTTATGTAGTAAATAATTGATTTCATTGCTGATATATACCTTTGTTTACTTCTGTAATTTAGGACATAAAGCTTCACTTGTCTTTCCCATTGATCTCAAGAATTGTATCACTATTATTTGTTTTGTCTCGAGCATGTGTAACACTTTGGTGCAGGTACCCAAGTTTTTGGCAACCATCATTCATCCACAATACTCCTTTCCAATCCCTTTATATTCCTCCATCATTGACCTAAGGGGTTCCCTTAATTATCTCTCTACCCACCATCTCTATCTCCCTAGGGTCACCTGAGGTTCCCCCCTTGTGTAGGATTTCTTCTTCACTAAAGCGATGGGAGTACCTATCTAAGGTGATAGTGGGTAGGTATTCCCATAGTTTTCTCTCCTTTATAGATTGGTTCAGGATTTTCTTAACCTACCATATGTGTGATAATAAGAAGTATGGGCATTTAAAGGTTTCCCTTGCACACAAAGCTTGATGCATTTGAGTGGAGGTAAATTGGATTATGAGAAAATCCTATACTTTATTTACTCCTTTGTGTGGCTTAATTTTCATGCTTGGAGAACTATGGAGGATAGTCCTTACACTCCCAATGTTTGGCTCGATCATGCAATATCAAGGGCTTGAGAATCTATTGAAGGAATGAGATCTCCAATGCAATGAGCAAGTAGGGAGTCTTTTCCTGCGGGTTCAACTTTTCCTTCTTGCAACTAATATCATTTCTCAATGTTGAAATTATCAGTGTGCAATATGTGAACTAGCTCAATTCAAGAGGAAATGGTAGTGCCATGAGACTAGAATATTGAAGGCTTAAAAAGAGGTAACTACACTAACTCTCCAATTGAGTCATTGGCATGAGATGTGGGAGGATACTCTTCTGGTTGAGGTACATAAAATGGATTGGAACATAGTGGAGATGGAAGTTCATATTTGAAATTTGAAGGAATTGGAGAGAGAGGTAAGATCCCTCCTACGGACTAAGGACCACAAATTTCAATAATTTGACACGAATTTGGGGTCAATTGTCACAAGAGGATCGTTCAGGAGAGGAGAGCACAATCTGAGCATGGTTTTTAGACGGTTATGATTGGAGGGGTGAAACATAGGTATGGTGGTTCCTCTAGGAGATTAGCTTGGGACCATGTGATTGTAGTGTTTGATAGCTTGACAACTGATACAGATGAAATGGTCAGTTTTCACTTTCCGAAGTTTACTCTTGGCATGCTTAGGTTTATTTTCTTGTAGTGGTCCTCTAAGGAGTTGACCAAGTTTGTGTATCTTCGAATTGACTGTATTATCAGAGGAATTTAGGTGGATTATTGAATTGGAACCTCATAGATCATGGATATCAGTAGAGGGTGCTTCACATCATATAGGTTAGTTTGGGACCCTTGTGACTTTATCATGTATAGGGTGATCCAAGAGACATTCACATGGAGGGACTTTGCAGACGATGTGTCGATATATTTTCTGGACGATTCCTGGATGATCACAGTAGGCTGGGGGTGTTGGAGTATTAGGGATTTCCCATTTGATACTTGGAGATTAGGTGTCGTTGATGACCTATTAGTTTGTGAACACATAGACTTCCTCGAGATGTATGATTTTAGAGTTGGTTTGGTTGACTTCACTATGATACATTGGAAGGATATGATCCTCAATAGTGGGGATGATTCTTTGACGCATTACAACTTTTGGTTGTAGGAGCAGAGGATGAAGTCTAGGCATGAGGATTAGATATTTATGATCAAAGTGGTGTAGCATCAGCATGTCGGGTCCTTTCTGGTGATAGCATGGGACCTTCGGATTTTATGGGTAGATAGTTTGGCAGTTGGTACATATGGGAGAGCCAATTGTTACTTTCAAGAGGGCCCTTGTGTTAGTACATTGCAGGGTAGTGTTGTGGGCAGTAGGTGTTCCACATCTTTCAAATTGGTTTGGGACCCAAGGATCACTATTATTTTAAATTTGGTTCAGTTTTGTTGTTCCTATGGGTGTGATGGGATTGCTTAAGGACAAACAATATTTGGGAAGGGAGGACTATAATGTTCCCATTTTTAGATTCCCCTGCTTTACAGTTGGAGGCAGACTTATGGGTCTATCTCATATTAGCCATAGGGGTAAATGGAGGTTAAGAGGGGGCTTGGGTGAATTGGAGTTATATGAAGCCCAACCTAGTCCATTCACCTTATTTCATGATTAGGACTACTTATGCACAGTCCGTTCTTGATTATGTGGCATTCCAACGATTCCCGTAAATTAAGGGTATTATTGAGTATAAATTAATTAAATGCAATCAAGGTGTTATTTGGGTCATATTGTTGGAGGGAACACCTTCATGTAATAGCTCATTGGAATCAAGATGAAAATATCTAAAGGTTGGTATGATGAGAAAGACACTTCAAGCATCCGGGAACGACTTATAAGCCAAGTAATCACTTTTCGACATTAAAAAGGGGTTAATTAATTAATAAAGTGATTTTACTAAAGTAAAATTATAAAGTCACTTTACTTTATTAAAAAGGGTCAATGAAAGAACAAGAGGGGAATGAGGGTCACCCTCTCTCATTATTCATTTTTTATTTTCTAAAATTTAATTGAGAGAGCTCTTGTGGATTTGGCTTTTGGGATGAAAAATCCTAGGGAGTTTTTGAGATTGGTTTTGGTGGTGAGACTATCCACCCTAGTTGGTCATTGAGAGGAGATCACTCATATATTCTTATTGTGCTTCATTTGGGATGAAGTTTATCCACTGTGGCTAAGTTCTTTCTAGTATGGTTGAGTTTTATGTTTGGCGACTGAGTTTTGGCTTGTATGTGGGTTGAATTCCCTTGTAGAGGTAGCATTCCAATTTAGGAAGAGCGAGTTGATTGTGGGTTCACTTTACTTGCAAA
>ML785665.1:857541-888392 GCA_009831015.1 Picea engelmannii | reverse complement strand
TGTTCATCTTACTTGCGTCCTGTTGGTTGAATATTGACGTAGAGTCGAGGGGGTTGTTTTCTTCTGAACACGCGCACACACTTTAAAAAAAAAAATTTCACCGGTTGACTGAGTAGATGTCCTTAGCTAGGAGGGGTGTTACAGGACGATTCTTTGATGCATTACAACTTTTGGTTGTAGGAGCAGAGGATGCAGTCTAGGCATGAGGATTAGATATTTATGATCAAAGTGGCGTAGCATCAGCATGTCGGGTCCTTTCTGGTGATAGCATGGGACCTTCGGATTTTATGGGTAGATAGTTTGGCAGTTGGTACATATGGGAGAGCCAATTGTTACTTTCAAGAGGGCCCTTGTGTTAGTACATTGCAAGGCAGTGTTGTGGGCAGTAGGTGTTCCACATCTTTCAAATTGGTTTGGTACCCAAGGATCACTATTATTTTAAATTTGGTTCAGTTTGTTGTTCCTATGGGTGTGATGGCATTGCTTGAGGACAAACAATATTTGGGAAGGGAGGACTATAATGTTCCCATTTTTAGATTCCCCTGCTTTACAGTTGGAGGCAGACTTATGGGTCTATCTCATATTATCCATAGGGGTAAATGGAGGTTAATAGGGGGCTTGGGTGAATTGGAGTTATATGAAGCCCAACCTAGTCCATTCACCTTATTTCATGATTAGGACCACTTATGCACAGTCCGTTCTTGATTATGTGGCATTCCAACAATTCCCGTAAATTAAGGGTATTATTGAGTATAAATTAATTAAATGCAATCAAGGTGTTATTTGGGTCATATTGTTGGAGGGAACACCTTCATGTAATAGCTCATTGGAATCAAGACGAAAATATCTAAAGGTTGGGATGATGAGAAAGACACTTCAAGCATCCGGGAACGACTTATAAGCCAAGTAATCACTTTTCAACATTAAAAAGGGGTTAATTAATTAATAAAGTGATTTTACTAAAGTCAAATTATAAAGTCACTTTACTTTATTAAAAAGGGTCAATGAAAGAACAAGAGGGGAATGAGGGGCACCCTCTCTCATTATTCATTTTTTATTTTCTAAAATTTAATTGAGAGAGCTCTTGTGGATTTGGCTTTTGGGATGAAAATTCCTAGGGAGTTTTTGAGACTGGTTTTGGTGGTGAGACTATCCACCCTAGTTGGTCATTGAGAGGAGATCACTCATATATTATTATTGTGCTTCATTTGGGATGAATTTTTTCTACTGTGGCTAAGTTCTTTCTAGTATGGTTGAGTTTTATGTTTGGCGACTGAGTTTTGGCTTGTATGTGGGTTGAATTCCCTTGTAGAGGTAGCATTCCAATTTAGGAAGAGCGAGTTGATTGTGGGTTCACTTTACTTGCAAAAAGGGGTTGAGTTCCTAACTGGATGAGATGTTTTTTGAATGTTGGGCTGAGAAAACTTGAGAGTTGGGCCAATTTCTTACCACAAGGTGGTAAGTTTATTGTTGGGATGATATTTACTCATAGTGGGCACGAGTTACATTGCTGGGAAGAGGTTGAGTTGTTGGGAGATCGATTTACCATAGTTGAGACCAAGTATTTCGGGAAGAGATCACATATTTCCTTGTTGGTGGCACTTTATTGTAGAGTATATTATTGAGCGGAGGGTCATATGTTGTCTAGACTGAGGATATAGTGGCTAGAGCAAGTGTATGTTGTTGGGAACTAAATTTGTTGTTGTTTGGAGACTGTACATAGGAAACCACAACCCACAGATTTGTCCTTTAGTATTTTGGGTTGTTACACAATCTTGTTGGGTGATTTCTTCACCTACAACATTGTAATATTAAACAAAGAACATATCAGGTTCATTCTATGTGTTCACTGTATTTTTATGGTCTTTAAATATATATAGCAGATGTCCTAAATAGACTTATTACACAAATAGAGGAGGCTTGGAGGATATCCACCTATGTGCTTTTTAGAGAGAAAAGTATGGATATTTTCATAACAAATTTGTTATGGTATATATATATGTGTGTGTGTGTGTGTGTGAAATCACTCTTATAGTATTAATATTATTTGAAATTATTGTTATTCTCATTAGATTATTAAAGAGAATTAACTAAATTTTTTATCTATAGAAAATGGAGGTAGCTACATTTACACCCCCCAAAATAGACAATATTTTTATCAATGAAGCATGCCTTCTAGTAGGTGGTAAGTTACTTATGTTGGGCTATTTTGAGCCCGACGAGCTTAAAAATTTCATGGTAAAGGGTGATTTGAAAGCATCTCGTTTACAAATTATGTGATCATAATTGTAAATGACACATTAAAGGAACCTAGTCACGAAACCTAATATAAAATGAAGCCAAAATAGCATTGAGGAAAGGAGTCTCCATTTGATCAAGATGATCTTTAAGTACAAGATTTATTTGTAGCCTTGGATATATTTACCAACTTCTCTATTACATCTTGAAGGTTTTCGATATTGTTGATGACCTGTTCTAAAGATTGTGTGCCTTTAAATGCACATACCTTCACCATTTTATTTATGGTCTTTTTCACCAATGTTACTTAGGTTTTTCTTGAGATTCCATTTAGTCCTCCAATTGTTTATATACTTTTTTTAATCTTTCTGTTGAAACTATATTTCCCTACTCTTTTTCCATACTTTTACCTACAAACTAAGAAAAAAAGCAAAGGTTTGGAATTTAGGAGAATAATAATGTCAAAAATACCATCTTCCCTTGTGCTCATACAAATATCAATATACATGGCATTCAAAACAATTAAGGTAGTTGTGTTATTATCTATTTTCTTACACCAAAACTAAGGGATCAAGCTAAAGACCAATTCGCAAGAAATTATACTCTTCCCTATCACCAAATAAAAGTAGCCTATGATGTATTGTTTTTTTTATATCATAGTTTCCTTCAACCCCTTAATCTATATGTGAGTTTCTGCCTCCACCCTTGCCAAGGTTATCCCTTTTTTGTATGCTTCAGATTTTTTGTAGGATTCTTAGGTCTCTTACCAATATTTAATGTCATTAATGATGGTGTTTGTGGATGGAATTATGTTAGAAATTTAAAGGTTCAAATTTAAGCATAGATAAATATATAAGAGGCATGGACATACACCATCAAATCAAGAGCAATAACGGAAAAATAAAATTGTTTTGAAAAACATTACATTTGTGGTTAGCACAAGGTAGTGTTAAAGAATAACCTTTAAATGGGAAATAACTTGACCATATAGCTAAGTATCTCACTATCCATCTCAAAAACACCATGTCTCCCTCTCAAACAAGAGTTTTCACATAAATCAACTATTAAACATGATCAATGATTGAGAATTGAATGTCACACCATGTTCAACATTCCTTTGAAGATGTCATATTCAAGCTTTATGCTCTAAGTTTCAATAAACTATTAACCTAATTCATTGTTCAAGTGAATTTCACACCCTTGATTCAACCTTATTGGTCATTTCCACAAGTTCAATCCTAACATTTTTTTGGATTTACATGAGTCAATCCCCCATAAAAAATGTTTTTAATACCCGGGTTGGATACATACCAATGGCTATGCTCATACTTATAGAACCAAATAATTATTTGAAGATGCATCATTTGTCATGTATCTTCAATTAAAACATCATCAACAAACTAGCTCACTTCATACCAAGGCAAATGCGGGCTTTATGCCCACTACTATCAATCAACTCTAGAACATAATTTTATTATAGATTATTTTCAACTAGTCATTATTATTGGCACATTAAGTAAATATATGAATTTAGTACATAACTAATATCTCCAAAAATGAGGAGATACAATAATTTAGGGTGTCAAACTAAATAGTACCCTCAATTAATTGGGTAAGATTGATCACACTTTCATTTAATGAAAAGGTGGTTTCAACCTAAATAGTATACTCAGAAAAGTCATCTTCCCTTGTGGTAATTGTTGAGGCTACCTCTGGTGGGGTTATGTGCTTTCTAGTAACATTTAGCCTTAGACCTATACATGGGACCATATACTACCCCGAAATGAAGGTTAACTTGTTTTTTTTTAGTTGAGGCTAAAATTTTATAAATTCAAAGGAGATTGTGCAAAAGAAGACAACAAAAAGTACATGTCTTCATTGTACCGTTCTGTATCCAAGCAATTTTTTATATCTAGAAATATGAAGATCTATAATCTTTCTATTACAAAATTTTCATACTTTGCTACAGGTTACAACCTTGATAAACTGATTTAACAAAAAGATAACTCTGCAAAACATCTACCATTTAGGGGATAACATTGTCATGAATTCCTTTCTCCTTTGTTGAAGGGGGGAGCCAGTTTCTTCAACATCCATAGGATTGATCAGCCGACCAACAGAGTTTTCTTCCTGAGCACCACCCTGCTATGAATTCTGGATCACTTGATTGTTGGAAGCCAGGGAAGTGAAATCTACTTGTCGTGGAGAAATACTTGATCGAAGGAACTGATATTCTACCTCTAAAACATCTATATTTTGTGACTATTGTTGAAGGAGATGCATAATTTTTGTAGTGATAACATAGTTGATGTGTTCATTTTCATTCACCTTTGTGGAAGTTTGTTGACAAAATTTGCCATTGACCAAAACAAGCTCCTCATAGTGCCTCAATACCTTTTTTACCTCTCTCTAGTTGACATTGTCCATATCAATTCCTCCTAAGAAAAACCCAAATACCTACTAACAAGTAATCATCGTTGTAAAGGTGCCAAATCCAACTCTATTTAAAATCAAGCAGAGGAACATTAAGGAAAATTCCACTACATGATCACCAAGCCCATAGACATCAGAGGAAGGGTTTGGTAGAGAGGACGTCCATAATCCCAAGACCACTTTGATATGGGATAATGAGCTTCTTTACATCAAAGAAAAGGTTTTTGACACCCCTGTGTCTCCACCCTCACGGTCCAAGCATCACCTAACGTCTTTTTGTTTCTATCAGATATACGATCACATATCTCACTACTAGTGAGCACGATTGATCCTAATCCCACTCTGATCTGCTAACAATGAACCTATCTCCTTTATTATTCTCATAAGCCAATTGTTCCATCATCTTGTCACATTGATTTCTACTACAAGACCCAATGTAATTCATTTGTGTGGGTTTCCTAGTGCGGTTGCCAACCCTTACCCCCATCCACTTCACCTTCTCACATGAATTTGAGAGGTTTCCACCTAGGAAACAATCCTTGACAAAAGGAATGACTCACCCAACAGGTCACCCGGAAAACCCTCCCATACCTAAACTTGGAAAATTGCATAGGGTCTTTGAGCACTCGTTTAATTTGATGAAGTAATTTTAATGCACATGTTTAGGTGGATCTTGTATTAAATGTGATTTTACTTGCCATGATACATTTGACTTGAGACCCTTGAAGGGTGCACTCATCTGTCTACATGGGAACTTTTTGGATGGACATTTTGAAGGAACAAGCCCAAAATTAACTCTCCAATGGAGTCAATGGCATGAGATGTGGGGGGATACTCTTATGGTTGAGGTACATAAAAGGGATTGGAATGCGGTGCAGATGGTAGTTCATATTTGAACTTTGAAGGAAATGGGGAGAGAGGTAAGATCCCTCCTATGGGCCAAGGACCACAAATTTCAAGAATTAGACAAATTTGGGGTTAATTGTCACAAGAGGATTGTTCAAGAGAGGAGAGCGTGATCTGAGCATGGTGTTTAGATGGTAATGATTGGAGGGGTTCAACGTTGGTATGGTGGTTCCTCTTGGAGATTATCTTGGGACCGTGTAATTGTGGTGTTTGACATAGCGGTCGTCGATACAAATGAAATGGTCAGTTTTTACTTTCAGAAGTTTACTCTTGGGATGCTTAGGTTTATTTTCTTGGAGGAGTGGTCCTCTAAGGATTTGACCCATTTTTTACAGCTTCATATTTCCTGGATTATTAGAGGAAGTTGGGTGGATTATTGTGTTGGCACCTCATAGATCAGGGCTATGAGTAGAGGGTGCTTCACATCATACATGATAGTTTGGGACCCTCGTGTATTTACCATGTATAGGGTGGTCTGAGAGAGATTCACATGGAGAGACTTTGCAGGTGATGTGTCGAGATGTTTTCAGGTGATGCCTGGATTATCGCAGTAGGATGGGGGTGTTGGGGTATTAGGGATTTACCCTTTGATACATGGATATTAGGTGTCATTGATTGCATATCAATTTGTGACCACGTAGAGTTAGACTTCCCCAGGATGTCTGATTTTAGAGTTGGTTTGGTTGAATTCAATGGGATACATTGGTAGGATATGATCCTCAATAGTGGGGACGATCCTTTGAGGCATTACAACTTGTGGTTGCAGGAGCAGAGGATGCAGTCTAGGAAGGAGGATCAGATATTTATGATCAAAGTGGTGCAACATCAGCATAATGGCTCCTTTATGGTGATAGCATGGGACCCTGGGATATTGTGGGTAGACAGTTTGGTACCTGGTACAGATGGGAGAGCCAGTTGTTAATTTCAGGAGGCCCCTTTTGTTAGTACATTACAGGGAAGTGTTGTGGGCAGTAGGTGCTCCGCATCTTTCTGATTGGTTCATTTTTTTTTTCCTATGGGTGTGATGGCATTGCTTGAGGAGAAACAATATTTGGGAAGGGAGGACTGTAATGTTACCAATTTTAGATTCCCCTGCGTTATAGTTGGAGGAGATCTTATGGGTCTATGTCATCTTGGCCACATGGGTAGATGGAGGTTAATGGAGTCTTGGGTGAATTGGAGGAGTTATATGAGGCCCATCGTAGTCCATTCACCTTATTTCATCATTAGGATCACTTTCACAAAGTTCGTTCTTGATTATGTGACATTCCAATGATTCTCGTAAATTAAGGGAATTATTGAGAATAAATTAATTAAATTCACTCAAGGTGTTATTTGGTTCATATTGTTGGAGGGAACACCTTCATGTAATAGCTCATTAGAATCAAGACGAAAATATCTAAAGGTTGGGATGATGAGAATAGAACTTTGGGCGTCTAGGAACGACTTACAAGCCAGGTAATCACTTTTCGATGTTAAAAAGGGGTTAATTAATTAATTAAGTGATTTTACTAAAGTCAAATTAGAAAGTCACTTTACTTTATTAAAAAGGGTAAAAGGGTCCAAAAAGGGTCAATGAAAGAATAAAAGGGGAATGAGGGGCACCCTCTCTCATTATTCACTTGTTATTTTCTAAAATTGAATTGAGAGAGCTCTTGTGGATTTGGATCTTGGGAAGAAAAACCCTAGGGAGTTTTTGATATTGGTTTTGGTGGTGAGACTATCCACCCTAGTTGGTCATTGAGAGGAGATCACTTAGATATTCTTATTGTGATTTATTTGGGATGAAATTTTTCTACTGTGGCTAAGTTCTTTCTAGTGTGGTTGAGTTTTGTGTTTGGCGACTGAGTTTTGGCTTGTATGTGGGTCGAATTCCCTTGTAGAGGTCAAGTTCCTATTCAAGAAGAGCAAGTTGATTGTGGGTTCACTTTACTTGCAAAATGGGGCTAAGTTCTTAACTAGATGAGACGTTTTATGAATGTTGGGCTGAGAAAACTTGAGAGTTGGGCCAATTTATTACCAAAAGGGGCCAAGTTTGTTGTTGGGATGAGATTTACTCATAGTGGGCACAAGTTACACTTCTAGGAAGATGTTGAGTTGGTGGGAGATCGATTTACCATAGTAGAGATCAAGTATTTCTGGAAGAGACCACATATTTCCTTGTCGGGTGCACCTTATTGCAGAGTATATTATTGAGAGGAGGGTCGTATGTTGTCTGGACTGAGATATAATGGTTGGAGTGAGTGTATGTTGTTGGGAACTGAATTTGTTGTTGTTTGGAGACTGTACATAGGAAACCATAACCCACAGACTTGTCCTTTAGGATTTTGGGTTGTTACACAATCTTGTTGGGTGATTTCTTCACCTACAACATTGTAATATTCAATGGAGAACATACCAGGTTCACTCTATTTTTTCACCGTTTTGTTATGGTCTTTAAATATATATATCAATTGTCCCAAATAGACTTATATCTATTATAATATTGCTACAAAAATTCCTTATGTACTTCAGTTGTCCAAATAATAAGTGTAATCAAAATAATTGAGTTTGCAGCCTTGATGTTATTGTAATTAATCAACAAAGGGTAGATTTATGAATGGACTGTTGAAACCATGCTTTCTTTGCATCTGTTTGACAATTTGTCTATATGACCACTAAAATAGAATAAAACACAAGAAAATTTAAAAGGAATATTGCACAAATAAAGGGGGCTTGGAGGATATCCACATATGTGCTTTTTAGAGAGAAAAGTATATATATATATATATATATATATATAACTCTTATAGTATTAATATTATTTGAAATTATTGTTATTCTCATTAGATTATTAAAAGGAATTAACTGAAAATGTTATCTATAGAAAATGGAGGTAGCCACATTTACACCCCCAAAATAGACAAGATTTTAATAAATGAAGCATGCATTCTAGTAGGTGCTAAGTTACTTATGTTGGGATATTTTGAGCCGAATGAGCTTAAAAATTTCATGGTAAAGGTTGATGCCAAAGCATATCGATTACAAATTATGTGATCATAATTGTAAATGACACATTAAAGGAACCTAGTCATGAAACCTAATATAAAATGAAGACGAAATATTGTTGAGGAAAGGAGTCTCCATTTGATCAAGATGATCTTTAAGTCCAAGATTTATTTGTAGCCTTGGATATATTTACCAACTTCTCTAGTACATCTTGAAGGTTTTCGATATTGTTGATGACATGTTCTAAAGATTGTATGCCTTTAAATGCACATACCTTCACCATTTTCTTTATGGTTTTTTTCACTAGATTACTTAGGTTTTTCTTGAGATTCCATTTAGTCCTCTAATTATTTATATACTTTTTTTAATCTTTTTAAGAAAACTATATTTCCCTACTCTTTTTCTATAATTTCACATACAAACTAAGCAAGAAACCAAAGGTTTGGAATTTAGGAGAATAATGATGTCAATAATACCATCTTCCCTTGTGCTCATACAAATATCAGTATGCATGGCATTCAAAAAAATTAAGGTAGTTTTGTTATTATATATTTTCTTATACCAAAACTAAGGGATCAAGCTAGAGACCAATTCACGAGAAATTATACTCTTCCCATCCACCAAATTAAAGTGTCCTATAATGTAGTTTTTTTTTGCATATCATAGTTGTCTTCAACCCCTTAATCTCTATGTGTGTTTCTATCTCCACCCTTGCCAATCTTATCCCTTTTTTTGTATTTTTTAGAGTTTTTGTAAGATTCTTAGGTATCTTCCCAATATTTGATATCCTTAATTATGGTGTTTGTGGATGGAATTACATTATAAATTTAAAGGATCAAATTTAAGCATAGATACATATATAAGAGACATGGACATACACCATCAAATTAAGAGCGATAACTAACAAATTCTATTGTTTTGAGGAACATTACATTTGTGGCTAGCACAAGGTAGTGCCAAAGAATAACCTTTAAATGGGCAATAAGTTGACCATGTAGCTAATTAGCTCACTATCCATCTCAACAACACCATGTCTCCCTCTCAAACAAGAGTTTGCACATAAATCAACTATTAAACATAATCAATGATCGAGAATTGAATGTCACACCATGTTCAACATTCCTTTGAAGATGTCATATTCAAGCTTCATGATCTAGTTTTAAATACACTCTTAACCTAATTCATTGTTCAAGTGCATTTCACAACCTTTCTTCAWCYTTATTGGTCATTTCCACAAGTTAAATCCTAACATTGTTTTGGATTTACATGAGTCAATCCCCCACAAACAAATGTTTTTAATACCTAGGTTGGATACATACCAATGACTATGCTCATACTTATAGAACCAAATAATTATTTGAAGATGCATCATTTGTCATGTATCTTCAATTAAAACATCATCAATAAACTAGCTCACTTCATACCAAGGAAAACGCAGTATTTATTCCCACCACTATTAATCAACTCTAGAACATAATTTTATTATAGAGTCTTTTCAACTAGTCAATCTTATTAGCACATTGAGTAAATATATGAATTTAGTATATAACTAATATCTCCAAAAATGAGGAGATACAATAATTTATGGTTTCAACCTAAATAGTATCCTCAATTAAATGGGTAAGAATGATCACACTTTCATTTAACCAAAAGGTGGTTTCAACCTAAATAGTATCCTCAAAAAATCCAGTTTCCCTTATGGTCATCGTTGAGGCTAGGTCTGGTGGGGTCATGTGCTTTCTAGTAACATCTATCCTTAAAGCTATACATGAGACCATATACTACTCCAAAATGAAGTTTAACCTTCTTTTTTTTCTTAAATGAGGCTAAAATTTTATTAATTCAAAGGAGATTGTGCAAAAGAAGACAACAACAAGTACATATCTTCATTGTTTCACTATGTATCCAAGCATTTTTTTAATCTAGAAATATAGAGATCTATAAGATTTCTATTAAAAAATTTCCATACTTTGCTATAGGTTGCAACCTTGATAAATTGATTTAACAAAAAGATAACTCTGATAAATCTAACTATGTAAAGGAGATTGTGCAAAAGAAGACAACAAAAAGTACAAATATTCATTGTTTCTCTATGTATCCAACATTTTTTTGTCCCTGAGCACCACCCCACTTCAAATTTTAGATCACTTGATTGTTGAAAGCTAGGGAAGTGAAATATGTTTTCCGTGGAGAAATAATTGATTGAAGGAACCGATATTATGCCTCTAAAATCTTTATCTTTTGGGACTATTGTTGAAGGAGATGCATAATTTTTGTAGTGCTTGTTAGCACTTTGTAATTTTTGACTGGATAATAGACAAAGGTAACTGTTTCAACCAGATTTAGAGCTGAGGCACTAGCCTTCTCAACTCAGAGAGGGCTCTCTTGTGTCACATGATATTTCTTTAGAAATTGGTGGCTAGATTTGGTTTGTTTTGGGGGGTATTATGAAGTTGCTGAAGAAGTGGGGGGTAACATTTGGGCTATGGAGTTGGAAATAAATAATGTAGTAGCAGGTCATTAGAACTTATCTAGAGGAGAAAGGCTAAGTGAGGCAATGAGTCTGAGTTTTCAAATTGAAATTTGCATGGCAAAAGAGGAAAGAGGAAAACACATAACTGCTTCAGAGCATATTAAAATGAATTCTGAAATAGTTGAGAAGAGAAATCACATGAATTTAAATTGCTAAGTCTAGAGCATCATCAGACGAATTTTGGACTTTTAACTCTCCAATTTAAAAGAGGAACTTGCAAGTAGAATTTTAAAGACACAGGAAACACACACTATGAAAAAAGACATAACTCATATCATATCCAATTAGAATCTTTTCATAAACAGTTAAAAAAAAATGTGTTTGCATCATATATTCAGTTTAGCTCCATGATTTTACTAAGTCTACCTACAACGAGGGCAGGCCCCCTCCTCCTCTCATGCTTTCTATATCCTTGGGATGATATATATATAGAGAGGAGTTACTTGTGGAATTCAAAACAATTAAACTTCCCCATAATTCTAAAAATAGAAGTCAGTTACAAAAAGGAGTAATGTATAACGACAACTCTCCTACTTTAAAGGGATCATTACGAACAGGTCTAACATATCTGGGGATTTTTCATTTGAACACCATATGTCCAAAATTTGTTGGAACATACTCAATTCTACCTGAGAATTCATTCCATCTTGGCAATTTCCTCCTTTAGATTGCTCAACCAGGCTAGTTGATTTTCCCCAATGTTCTCAACCGCCTCAGCTCTGATTTCTGTCTTCTGTCGTTTTCTCTGTTTCTTCTTCATTTCTTGCTTGTAGAGTTCATCCGCGTGTCCATTTATGATTAGGTCCCTCATAATAGGATTTAATCTGGCCCCTAATTCTGGTTCTGTCGTAGGGTCAATATGGAATTTGGTTGCTAATATCTATGCAATCGACATTTCTTTCTTACTCATTGATAAACTTACCATGTTAGTCGAAAAACCTGTTTTACTGGATACTGTTTGATTAGCTTTGTTCATGTCTTCCAACTTTGTAGAGACCACGATTTTTGTTTTCCTTAACTCTATAGAAATCAGGAAATTGATCCAGTTTGAGATTACTTCTCTTATGAATGAGACGACGATTGCCCGGAGTAGAATAACACCACCCATATTGAAGATCGATAGTGTTTGAGTCTTAATCATGAATTACTGACAAGATTACTTGTAGGTACGTTCGTTTATCACGCTTGGCCAATCTATTTCAAATGATGAGCCTTTGAGTTAGTTATCCGGTTACGTTCACCTGACATTTTTTGGACATGAAGTTCTTGAACGAGTGACGTGAGGTGATTTGACTAGTTGTCACCTTCCCCCATACGAATTGTTGATTTGACATATTAGACCATGTGACATTGGGGATTTTGGGAAAATGGTTTCAAGGAGACTGCTTTTCTCCCTGATGTACCTCTGAGGGCGCCACACATCCACGAATAAAACCATAGTAGTTTTCCCCGGCTTTCCTTCGCATAATTAAACTTCGTGCTATTCCGCCACCCAATATGGGTTTTGACCGTTGATCTGGGCCACTTCAATATCCATATTTCGTCGAATCCTCTCCTTTGCGCTCTCGCTATATTTTTCCGCATGCCGCCACATATTACCTAGACCTCCAAATAGTCCCATGTCTCTACATCCTTTAGTCCCCCGCTAAATTTGAAACTCAAATTTGAAGTGTAATCATTATGGTGATAACATAGGCTCCAACTGGGGATGCTATCCTCCCTGTGAGGTAGAAAAGAACGGTAGACCCAATGCCTTCTTCATTGAGCCGCTTTCAAAACATGTGCATGTATCATGTTACATATTGGAGACTGAACGTCAAATTTTAAAACCGAACTTTGCAATCTGCTCTCAATTGGACGCAGAAAAAATACCACTAGGATCCAACTGTACATACTACTGAAAATTTAAAACAATGCTTGACCAACAAGCTTATTCGCACACTCCTACCTACCCTAACTGCTGAAAAGGACTATTAATCAAGTGAAATCATAATCTCAATGTAGCCATGACAACATTCTATCCATCGTTCATTTTCTTTTCACTTGCTTGTTCTAAAGATTTTATGTTGATAATTTGTTCAAAATTTCATCCATAAATCCAATTCTTAAAAATTAAAAACACCTGGACTATTCACTTCCTCTAATAGGGCCACAAATGGATCTTCTAAAATGTGCACAAAACAACTATCATGTTTCACTTCTTTCACCGTATTTTTTCTTTCATGTGATTTAACTTGTTGAAACTAACAGATCTGTTGAGAAGTCTAGTATTAAGGATTTTTTGAGTCATAAGGAAACCATGGCTAGAGAACATCATCTAGTGTAAAAAGACTCATATTTGATACAGACATTTCTTCATTGCAATCCACTATTATTTTTAGATTCTGATTGTAAACCTTCTCTATATAATATGTCTTGGGATCATGAATCATATGAGAGAATGTTTCCTCTTTAGGGGTCAAGATAGAAGAGCAAGCTTCCTTCACTAGTGTTTTTCCGCTGCTTGGAGTCTCCATAGATGCAATTTCAAAATCTTTATCCATGTCTAGGCTACCTAGAAAAAGGATCACTACGTCATTTTCAAGGGAATAAATACAACTTTGAAATACCTTGTCTTGCTGGAAATATTGTTGAACATCTACATTAATCTCAGGAGAAGGAAAATGAATTTTAACAACAATTTTTTGATCAACTTCTTCTTTGATCTGGTGGTTAAGAACAAGTTGTAACTTTGAATTGGAATATTCTTTCAAGTAATCAACTATATGATCATTTAGTGAATGTGGGTGTTGTTGGTCTTCCTTACTGATAACAATTTCCTCATGTGAAGTAGTGCTACTGTGAATGCAGTCAAACTTCCATGTTTATTTTATTACATCGTGCTTTGCTTTCAACCATTCAAATGAAGAAAAACATAATGGAAGATAATCTCCACTTGCAAGTTTAATTCTCTCATCATGCCTGGAGGATTTCTGACTTTAACACAATGGCTATACTTTTGAACTTACAATATCTTCTACACAACAAGTAATGGGGACATCAAACACCTAAGAAAAGTGTTGCAATATCTTGTCAATTTGTTTCATTGGTTTAGGGTGATTTTGCATCAACACAAATTCGTTTGTCTCATTAATGATCTCAAAATTTTCATTCAACAATTTAAATGAAACAAAGCATAAATGTAGAGAATTCTCTTCATTTGATCCAACACTTTTCTCTTTGTAAATGTGATATGTTGGTTGATTTATATCACTGTGCTGCTGAAAAAGAACGTCTTCAACATCACAGTCATCCTCATATTTTTCATATACAGGAAAATCATCCACATATGTGATGTCATCTAACAAGAACAAACTTGGAACATCAACCTGTTCTTCAACAAACTGATTTGTAAACTCATCTTCTTGAATGTCTACAAATGAATACATAAAACAATCAGCCCTTTGCTTATCATGAGATGGATCAACACCCCCTCTTTCAATAGGTGGAATATAATTTTTTGCAAAATCATTAGCATTGGAAACTTCAAGAGGACCTATGATATTGTCAATTCTATGCTCAAGATCCCAATCAACCCTTTTCTTCTCATATTTACTTTCACATTCTTGAGCATTCAGTCCCTCATTTTGGATATGCTTACATGCTTGGATGTTGTGTTGAATGTCTTGAGCATTATTAAACATTTGTTGTAAGGACTTGGGTCTTCTTTCCATCAAGAGGAAAGATGAATCTAGATGGAGAGTAGTTGCATAATGGAGCATGGCAACAACTTCAGTGGGTTGAAATTGTTTGGACAAATTGTGATAGATACTGGAAAAATTTTTGCTGAATATAGAAATAGTTTCATTGCTCTGATTTTTTAAGTCATAGAACTCTCTAAGCTATAGATCCAAAGATTTCTTCTTGCCCTAAAACCTTAAAAAGAATATTTCAATTCCTCCCATGAGCTAATTCTCTTTGGCTGCAAATGTTTAAACCAGTATTTGGTGTTTCCTTTCAAGGATTGAAAGAAGGCCCTCATACAAACATCATCATGGTCAATCTCAAACAAATCTATAAAATGTTCAAACCCTTGGATGTGCTTTTCAGCTGAGATGGTATTAGGTTCCCCATCAAACACAGGTAGGTACTTATAGTACTCAGGAGGAAAATCATGAAGGACTTGAGATAGATTCAAGGGTCTGTATCTATGTTGAATCTTGGAGGACGTTGGATCAAGTATAGGAGGTAAAATACCAGTCTTGGATTCATGGGGATCATCAACTTGGTTATGGTTATCACATGGATTAGATGGAATATTTTTATCAAGGCCATTGATAAAATGAGGAGATATTTGTGTAACTTTAAGAGGAGGATATATAATTTATAGATTGTCATGATCATCATTTGCATGCAGTAAGTAAAGAAGAACTTGTCTAGCATTTTCAAGAAAGGACCAGAGGTAACTTATAACAAATAGTGAAATGACTTGGAAAAAATCCCATTTTAAGCACTTGTTTTTTTCCATAATGCTTTTTCATACCTCTGCCAAGGGGTATCATCTTCTAGAGAATTCTCTTAACTGCATTTGAAATTTGAGTCAAGTCGCCAATAACGTTTTGGGATCTGGATTCTACATTGAGAGTGGAGTTGTCATTGAAGATTTAAATTTCTGGATTCTTCTACCAATGGAATCACCTTCAAACTGATTTTTTGATATGTGGATTCGCCAGAGCAGGAACAAAGACAATATGTGTCCAAGTGTATGCTGCTCTCAGACCTTATAACTCAACCATGTCGTTCTTTCCCAGGGAAAATTTTTTAATTTCATCCTCGGCAATGGCGCCAGAATGTTAGCACTCTGTAAATTTTGTCTAGATGATAGAAAAATGACATAGTTAACTGTTTCAACCATGTTTAGAGTTGAGGCACTAGCCTGCTCAACTCAGAGAGGGCTCTCTTGTGTCACTTGATATTTGTTTAGAAATTGGTGGCTAGATTTGGTTCGTTTTGGGGGGTATTATGAAGTTGCTGACGAAGTTGGGGGTAACATTTGGGCTATGGAGTCAGAAATAAATAATGCAGTAGCAGGTCATTAGAACTTATCTAGGGGAGAAAGGCTAAGTGAGGCAATGAGTATGAGTTTTCAAATTGAAATTTGCATGGCAAAAGAGGAAAGAGGAAAACACATAATTGCTTCAGAGCATATTAAAATGAATTATGAAATAGTTGAGAAGAGAAATCACATGAATTTAAATTGCTAAGTCTAGAGCATCATCAGACGAATTCCAGACTTTTAACTTTCCAATTTAAAAGAGGAACTTGCAAATGGAATTTTAAAGACATAGGAAACACACACTATGAAAGAAGAGAGAACTCATATCACGACCAATTAGAATCTTTTCATAAACAATTCAAAAAAAAATGCTTGTGCATCATATATTCAGTTTATCTCCATGATTTTACAAAGTCTACCTGCAATGAGGGTAGGCCCCCTCCTCCTCTCATGATTTCTATATCCTCGGGATGATATATATAGATTATTTACTTGTAAAATTCAAAACAATTAAACTTCCCCATAATTCTAAAAATAGAGGTTAGTTACAAAAAGGAGTAATGTATAACGACAATTATCCTACTTTAAAGGGATCGTTACAAACAGGTCTGGCATATCTGGGGAATTTTCCTTTGAATGCCATATGTCCAAATTTTTTTGTAACATACTCAATTCTACCTGAGAATTCATTCCATCTTGGTGATTTCCTCCTTTAGAGTGCTCAACCAGGCTAGTTGATTTTCTCCAATGCTCTTAACCGCCTAAGCTCTGATTTATGTCTTTTGTTGTTTTCTTCACTTCTTCTTCACTGCTCGCTTTTAGAGTTCATCCACATGTCCATTGATGATTAGGTCCCTCATAACAGGATTTAATCTGACCCCTGATTCTGGTTATGTCACAGGGTCAGTATGGAATTTGGTTGCTAATATCTACACAATCAACCTTTCTTTCTTACTCATTGATAAGATTGCCATGTTAGTTGAAAACCCTATTTTACTGGATAATGTTTGATTGGCTTTGTCCATGTATTCCAACTTTGAAGAGACCACGATTTTTATTTTCCTTAACTCTACAGAAATCAGGAAATCGATCCAGTTTGAGATTACTTCACTTATGAATGAGACAATGATTGCTTGTATTAGAATAACGCCACCCATATTTGAAGATCGGTAGTCTTTGAGTATCAATCATGAATTACTGACAATATTACTTATATGTAGGTTGGTTTATCACGCTCAGCCAATCTATTTTGAGTGATGATCCTTTGATTTAGTTATCCGAAGACGTTCACCTAACATTTTTCGGACATGAAGTTCCTGAACGAGTGACGTGAGGTGATTTGACTAGCCATCACCTTCCCCCACACGAATTGTTGATTTGACATATTAGACCATGTGACATCGGGGCTTTTGGGAAAATGGTTTTAGGAAGACCTCTTTTCGTGCCGATGTACCTCTAAGGGTGCTACGCATCCACGAATAAAATCACAGTAGTTTTCCTCGGCCTGTCTTCACATAATTAAACTTCGCACTATTTCGCCGCCCGATATGGGTTTCGACTGTTGATCTGGGCCACTTCAAGATCCATGGTCCGTTGGAGCCTCTTCTTTGTGCTCCCGCTATATTTTTCCACATGCCACCACATATGACCCGGACCTCCAAATTGTGCCATATCTCTACATCACTTTAGTCCACCGCTAAATCTGAAACTCACATTTCAAGTGTAATCGTTATGGTGATAACAGTGCTAACAGAGTTGACGTGTTCATTTTCATTCACCTTTGTGGAAGTTTGTTGAGAAAATTCTCCATTGGCCTAAACAAGCTCCTCGCAATGCCTCAATACCTTATTTACCTCTCTCTAGTCGACATTGTCCATATTTATTCCTCCTAAAAAAAAGATAGCTACTACCAAATAATCATCGCTGCAAAGGTGCCAAATCCAACTCTATTGAAAATTAAGTATAGGAACATTAAGAAAAATTACACTACATGATCACCAAGCCCATAAACATCATAGGAAGGGTCTGGCAGAAAGGACATCTAGAATCCCAAGATCACTTTGAAAATGGATAATGAGCTTCTTGAACTAAAAGAAAAGTTTTTCATCTTCACCCATGTCTCCACTCTCATGGTCCAAGCATCACCTAACATCATGGTGTTTCCAGTAGAAATATGATAACCTATCTCATTACATTCCCCTTGCTTCACTAGCAATGATCATGACTGATCCTACTCCCACCCCGATCCTCTAACAATTAACCTCTCTCCTTGATTATTCTCATAAGTCAATTGGTGCATCAACTTGTCGTATTGATTTCTACTACAAGCCCCAATGTAATTCATTTGTGTGGGTTTCCTAGTGTGTCTGCCAACCATTATCCCCATCCAATTCATATTCTCACATGACTTGGAGAGGGGTCCACCTAGGAAACACTCATTGACTTAAGGAATGACTCACCCAATAGGTCACCTTAAAAATCCTCCCATACCTAAACTTGGAAAATTGCATAGGGTCTTTGAGCACTTGTTTAATTTGATGAAGTATTTTTAATGCACATGTTTAGGTGGATCTTGTATTAAATGTGATTTTACTTTCCATGATACATTTGACTTGATACTCTTGGATGACACACTCATCTATCTCCGCAAGACCTTGTCTGATGGGAGTTTTGAAGGAACAAGCCCAACTTTGGCCTTCATTGGGGCAGGAATCCCACAGGTTGGATGCCATGATCCATAATTTGGGGGCAAGACAAAGGTTGGATGTTGTCTTTGGAGGCAAGAGAGAAGACCTTGGAGTTGACACCTAACCCTAGCTAGCCCAACGACTTGCCTTTGGAGGCCTTACACCACACTTATTGTGTTTAATATCTTGACTAGGGCTAGGGTTTGTGGTGGTGATGATGATTTGAGGAAGACCCTTTGCACCATGGAGAAGACCCTAGCACTTGAAGGGAAATCCTTTGGAGGCTCAATGGTTTCCTCCTATTGCTCAACAACTTTCCAAAAGTATCAAGACGTCACACCTTTAGGGATTGATGTCACCTTTTAGGGTTTCTTTATGTGTAAATTCAAATTAATTTTGTAAAGGGGAAAAATAAAGGAGGCCAACCTCCCTATTTTGTGGTTTAACCTAATATTTTTTGGACAAACTTTATTATCGAGGTCTTGTATAAATAAAGACCAAAATCATTTCATTTTAACATAGTTATCTCATTAGAGTAGACTACTTGGATGAAATTTGCGCCCTACTTGGGCATTTTGGACTATCTCTCTCTTGTGCATCGTTTTTGGATGCTTGTTATGGTATATTGTGGATATAAGGTGGTGCACACTGCTTGGAGGCTTGTTCTTTTGCATGTTTATGGAATTATCTTGGTAAACTAGGGTTTGGTCTTGCTATCTTGTGAAATTGGTAAGGAAAATCCTGCACTTTATTCGTATTTTCTTCTTGTTTCATGCCACACTTATCTAAAACCCTTGGAGGAGTATAAGGGCATATGCCCTCCACTAAGGTCCATTTTATTTGCAATTTGATAAGTCATTTTTACAAGGTTGCTAGGAGGAGTAAAAGGGAATACACCCTCCTAGACTTACCTTTGTTGGTTTTGAATTCTTTGGGGAGTAAAAGGGTTACACCCCTAGAGATATTTTGGATCTAACTCTTACAACCAAGACTCCATTTAACCAATAAATTAAAATCACTAGTCTGAAAATTGCATTGGAAAAACAAAATAGTTGCATTTGATAACGTGTTTTGTTGATATATTTCAATTGTCTAAAGTGGAATCAAATTTACATGCTTTAGGATTGCCTGAGCCACTAGGGCATCTAGCTTATCCAAGTACATATTATTTTTGTTATAAAATTATGCTACAACCATTAGGGCTGCATAAAAACACATTCAATCTCTTACTATAACTTGCCTTTCAACCGTTGAAATTACTTGTAAACTTGTACTCTTATTCTACTACTTATTGTCTATCTTTTTGTGGGTTTACTTGTCAATTTTCGTGGTTGGAATTTTCTATTGTAGAAAATATTTGCTACAACTATTTGGCTGCTCTGGAAAATCTATGAAAACATCAATTTTGCAGCCCTAAATCACCATCAAAGCTTGTGTCAAATATTGGGAATTTATCTACTTGTTGAATGTTTCATTACTCAATAAATATTTGATGCTTTTGATGGATATTTCTATAGTAAATAATCGATTTCATTTCTGATATATACCTTTGCTTACTGATGTAATTTAGAACACAAAGATTGACTTTATTGTCCCATTGATCTCAAGGCGTGTAT
This sequence comes from Picea engelmannii, assembly GCA_009831015.1. Classification (NCBI taxonomy): domain Eukaryota; kingdom Viridiplantae; phylum Streptophyta; class Pinopsida; order Pinales; family Pinaceae; genus Picea; species Picea engelmannii. The sequence goes on along the minus strand of ML785665.1, from coordinate 867,956 downwards.
CATTCTTATTTGTTTTGTCTCAAGCATGTGTAACACTTTGGTACAGGTGCCCAAGTCTTTGGCAACCATTCTTTGTTTGCAATACTCCTTTCCAATCCATTTATCTTCCTCCATCAATGACCTAAGGGGTTCCCTTAATTATATCTCCACCCTTTGTCTCAATCCCCTTAGGGTCACCCAGAATTCCCCCCTTGTGTAGGATTTCTCCTTCACTAAAGCGAGGGGAGTAAGTGAGAGTGGGTAGGTATTCCCATAGTTTTATCTCCTTTTTAGATTCGGTTGAGATTTTCCTAAACTACAATTAGTGCGATAACAGGAAGTATGTGCATTTAAAGGTTTCCATTGCGCACAAAACTTGATACATTTGAGTGGAGGCAAATTGGATTATGAAAAAATCCTAGCCTTTATTTACTCCTATGTGTGGTTTAATTTTCATGCTTGGAGGACTATGGAGGATATTTCTTACACTCCCAATGTTTGGCTCGAGCATGCAAGGTCAAGGGCATGAGAATATATTGAAGGAATGAGATATCCAACACAGTGAGCAAGTAGAGAGTATTTTCCTGTGGGTTCAACTTTGCCTTCTTGCAACTAATATCATGGCTCAATGTTGAAATCATCAATGTGAAATATGTGAACTGGATTAATTCAAGAGGCAATGGCAATGCCACGAGAAGGGAATATTGAAGGCTTAAAAGGAGGTAACTACATTAACTCTCCAATGGAGGCATTGGCATGAGATATGGGAGGAGACTCTTCAGGTTGAGGTACAAAATATGGATTGGAACGTATTGCAAAGGGTAGTTCATATTTTAACTTTGAAGGAAGTGGAGAGAGAGTTAAGATCCCTCCTACGGGCCAAGGACCACAAATTTCAGGAATTGGACGCAAATTTGGGGTCAATTGTCACAAGAGGATCGTTTAGGAGAGGAGCAATCTAAGAATGGTGTTTAGACGGTTATGATTGTAGGGGTGCAACATCAGTATGGTGGTTCCTCTTGGAGATTATATTGGAACCATGTGACTGTAGTGTTTGACAGCTGGACGACCGATACAAATGAGATGGTCAATTTTTAGCTTTCTAAATTTTAGTCTTGGCATGCTAATTAGGTTTAGTTGCTCGGAGGAGTGGTCCTCTAAGGATTTGAATGAGTTTGTGCACCTTCAAATTTCCTATATTATCAAAGGAGGTTGGGTGGATTCTTGTATTGGCACCTCATAGATCATGGTTATGAGTAGAGGATGATTTACATCATACATGTTAGTTTTGAAACCTCGTTAATTTACCATGTATAGGTTGGTCCAAGAGAGATTCACATGGAGGGACTTTGCAGATGATGTGTCGAGAGATATTCTAGACAATGTCTGGATGATCGCAGTAGGTTGTGGGTGATGGATTATTAGGTATTTCCCCTTTGATACTTGGAGATTAGGTTTCGTTGATGCCCTATCAATTTGTGACCAGATAGACTTCCCGGGGATGTCTAATTTTAGAGTTGGTTTGGTTGACTTCACTGGGATACATTGGTAGGACATGATCGTCAATATTGGGGACGGTCCTTTGAGGCATTACAACTTGTGGTTGTAGGAGAAGAGGATGTAGTCTAGGCAGGAGGATCAAATATCTATGATCAAAGTGAAGCAACATCATCATGATGGGTCCTTTCCGGTGACAACATGGGACCCTGGAATTTTATGGGTAGACATTTTGGTAGCTGGTACATATGGGAGAGCCAATTGTTACTTTTAGGAGGCCCCTTGTGTTAGTGCATTGCAGGACAATGTTTTGGGTAGTAGGTGGTCCACATATTTTAGATTGGTTTGGGACCTAGGGATCATTATTAGATTAAGTTTGGTTCAGTTTGTTGTTCCTATGGGTGTGATGTCATTTTTTGAGGACAAACAATATTTGGGAAGGGAGGACTATAATGTCCCCATTTTTAGATTCCCATGCTTTACAATTGGAGGTGACCTTATGGGTCTATGTCATCATGGTCAGAGTGGTAAATGGAGGTTAGCAGGCAAATCGAGTGAATTAGAGGAGTTATTCGGATTCATCGCATTGATTTTTTGATATTCGACGTTTCGGACCAAACCAGTGTGGTCCATCATCAGGAAAAATATTATGAGATATGAAGGAAAAAAACGATATAACAAGTGTAAATAAATACCTGAAAAGTTTTTATGAAGAGCCGACTTATTTAAAAATGAAATCAGGAAATATAAAACCTAAAAATATTATTTATTTATTAATTATTTATTAAGAGCCGACTTATCAAGAAATATAAAACCTAGAACTATTATAAATTAATTTCAAGAATGATTCATAGTGGTTAGTGTTGGGATCCAATTTTGACTAATTTTCCAACCATCATCTCTGTTTAGATTGTTAGGTTGTTTTTCAATTTCGATGGCTTCTCTGAATTTCCTATTGTGATAGTGATCTATCTTGGAAAGAATGTTGGCATCTTCAATACAAATGTGATGTTTAGTTTTGTCTGAATGTTCTGCCAGGGCTGAGGGACGAGTGTGATTGTGTTTTATTTCAGTGACATGTTCTTGAATCCTAATTCTAAAGGAACGACCTGTTTCTCCTATGTATTGTTTGCCACACGAGCATAGAATCATATAGACACCCTTTTGCTGGATGGGATCAACATAGTCTTTCACTGACCTAATGGAATTCGTAATAGTGTTTAAGGGTTTGAAAGTTGCCCCAATGTTTTTCTTCCTTAAAATCGTAGCAAGCTTGTTTGTTGTCCCTTGTATGTAGGGTAAGAAAACCTTGGAAACATCATTATTTGTTTGTTCTTTATTCCTATGTGTTTTAGTGGCATTTTGAAAAGCTTTAATTACCTAATGTTTTTTGTAGTCGTTATCCTTGAAAACATTGAGGAGGTGATTTTTCTCTTCGTTAAGGTGTTCATCATCAGAGATTTTGAATCCCCTAGTGGCTAAGATGTTGAGAACCCCTAATTTTTTGGTAGGGTGATGATGGGAATTGGCATGAAGGTATTGTTCAGTGTGAGTTTTCTTCCTATAAACTTGGTGGGCTAAGGATCCATCAAGGATTTTTGTGACCCTAACATCTAGAAAAGGAAGACTTCCTTTATCTTCAATCTCCATAGTGAATTTGATGTGATCGGATTGTTTATTGAGGTGGGTCACAAATTCATTTAATTTGTCACAACCATGGGGCCAAATGACAAAAGTATCATTGAATATTTACACTTGTTATATCTTTTTTTCCTTCATATCTCATAATACTTTTCTTGATGATGGACCACACTGGTTTGGTCTGAAACGTTGAATATAAAAAAACCAATGCGATGAATCTGAAAGAACTATCTCATAAAAACAATGGTCGCAAAAGTCTTAGAACAGAAATGGAGGAGTTATATGAGGGCCAATCTAGTCCATTCACCTTATTTCATCATTAGAATCACTTTCACATAGTTCGTTCTTGATTCTGTGTCATTCCAATTATTCTCGTAAATTAAGGGTATTATTGAGTATAAATTAATTAAATGCACTCAAGGTGTTATTTGGGTCATATTATTGGAGGGAAAACCTTCATCTAATAGCTCATTGGAATCAAGACGAAAATATCTAAACGTTGGGATGATGAGAAAAACATGTCGGGCGTCTGGGAAGGACTTACAAGCCAATTAATCACTTTTCGACATTAGAAAAGGGGTTAATTAATTAATAAATTTATTTTACTAAAGTCAAATTAGAAAGTCACTTTAATTTATTAAAAAAGGTAAAAGGGTCCAAAAAGGGTCAATGAAAGAATAAAAGGGGAATGAGGGGTGCCATCTCTCATTATTCACTTGTTATTTTCTAAAATTGAATTGAGAGAGCTCTTGTGGATTTGGCTCTTGGGATGAAAAACCCTATGGATTTTTTGAGATTGGTTTCGGTGGTAAGACTATCCACCCTAGCTAGTCATTGAGAGGAGAACACTCATATATTCTTATTGTGCTTCAGTTGGGACTTATTTTTTCTATTGTGGCTGAGTTCTTTCTAGTGTGGTTGATTTTTGAGTTTGGCAACTGAGTTTTGGTTTGTATGTGGATCGAATTCCCTTGTAGAGGTCGATTTCCTATTCAAGAAGAGAGAGTTGATTATGGGTGCACTTTACTTGAAAAAATGGGTCGAGTTCCTAACTCGATGAGACATTTTCTGAATGTCGGGATTATTGATATTATGGTAGTTGTGGTAGGTATTAACCTCCATATGTAACCTTTGACTAGAATAAAATATTCTGGAAGAAAGAGAAACCCTAAATAGATGTGTGTAAACCATAGAAGACATGTCGTCTCAAAATAATATATAATATTAAGGTATTATCCTTGAGGAAGACAAGTCGGCCTCACGGGAAAAAGATAAACATAAAATATAATTACCAAAAAGTCAGGTCGGCCAAGCCAGAAAAGTCATTGGACTGATTAATATGAATAGAGGACATCTTTGCTCATTTGTTCACTCAGGAAACCAATAACAATGTGCAAGTTTGGAGGAGGACGAGCAACAACTGCAGTTGTATGGTTTTCTCTTATTTAGTCTTTTTGTTACTTTCTCTTGTGCGCTACCCTTGGAAAAGGTGTTCTCTCTTGGTTATCTGTTTGTTATGGTATGGATTCTGGAATCATTCTTTCTATCAAAGGTTAAGGTGATTGGGGGTGGATTTCTACCTATGGTTAGTTGACAATGGTGTAGCATTTTCTATGGTGAAACGAGCACATCTACATTATTCTAATAGGTTATGGGTCCACACTACCTTCAGAACAGTCTAACCATTGGAAGGTAGATCGAGAGTTTCTTTTCAAGCTCGTTGTAGAACCACTTGCAACTGCAACTAGGGTTTCTTATTTTTCAGCTGCAACAAACCCTAAACCTAAATTTGTTGTCACTTTCAGTGAAGCATTGGACCTAGTTTTTGGGGTATTCTAGTGCACCCTAGCCTAGCACACCATCTAGTTTCCTAAGCTAACAAAAATGTCAAGTTTAAGTTTTTGGGTCAAAGTGTTACTGGTCAAAGTCAAAGGTTGGTTGGTCAAAGTCAAATTCAAAGGTTGACTAGTCAAAGTGAAAGTAAAAGGTTGACTTTTGGTCAAAATTATTTTTGTGGTCAAATTTGAAATTTCATGGTTTCTATCTTGTTGTAATAATTGAACCTTTTCTATTCAATTTCTAACCTCTTCTTGTCAAGATGGTGTCTAGTTTTAGATTAGAAGACAAGTTGAACGATACTACAAATTTCAAAGGTATGCACTTTTATATTATTTTCTAGTTATATCATCCATCAAAGCATGAGTGTGTTTGCAAGGGATGTATAAGAGACCTTGTCCAAGTAGTGATTTTGAATTCAGTACATTTAGAGGAACACGTGCACCCTCCCTAGTAGTGAAGACTCCAGGTTTGATTATTTAAAATTGATATGTCTCTAGTTGTTATGGCATTATTATGATCTTATGATGCATCTTGATCTATTGAAGTTATGATCATTATACTAACCCCTTAATACTACATATACACTTATTGATCTCCTCTCTAGGAGATATTCTTGTTCTTGTGTAAATGCTTATTGTTTACGAAATGAAGTTTATCTCCTTTAGGAGATGTTCTTGGTTACTAACCTAGACTCCATGAAGGATATCTTCCATGGAGGATAGCATGGAGATTATCCAAGTACATATTATTTTTGTTATAACTTTATGCTACAACCATTAGGGCTGCATAAAAACACGTTCAATCTCTTACTATAACTTGCTTTTCAACTGTTGAAATTACTTGTAAACTTGTACTCTTATTCTACTATTTATTGTCTATCTTTTTGTGGGTTTACTTGTCAATTTTCGTGGTTGGAATTTTATATTGTAGAAAATATTTTCTACAACCATTTGGATGCTCTGGAAAATCTATGAAAACATCCTTTTTGCATCCCTAAATCACCATCAAATCTTGTGTCAAAATATTGGGAATTTATCTACTTGTTTAATGCTCCATTACTCAATAAATATTTGATGCTTTTGATGATTATTTCTGCAGTAAATAATTTATTTCATGATTGATATATACATTTTTAACTGGTGTAATTTAGGACAAAAATCTTAACTTTCTTGTCCCATTGATCTCAAGTCTTGTATCACTATTATTTGTTTTGTCTCGGGCATGTGTAACACTTTGGTGCAGGTACCCAAGTCTTTGGAAACCATCCTCCGTATGCAATACTCCTTTCCTGTCCATTTATCTTCCTCCATCATTTACCTAAGGGGTTCCCTTAATTATCTCTCTACCCTCCATCTCAATCCCCCTAGGGTCACCCGGGATTCCCCCCTTGTGTAGGATTTCTCCTTCACTAAAGCGAGGGGAGTACCTATATAAGGTGAAAGTGGGTAGGTATCCCCATAGTTTTCTCTCCTTTGTATATTGGGTCGATCTTTGCCTAACCTACAATTAGTGCGATAATAGGAAGTATGTGCATTTAAAGGTTTCCATTGCACACAAAACTTTATGCATTTGAGTGGAGGTAAATTGGATTATGAAAAAATCCTAGCCTTTATTTACTCCTATGTGTGGTTAAATTTTAATGCTTGGAGGACTATGGAGGATATTCCTTACACTCCCAATGTTTGGATCGAGCATGCAAGGTCAAGAGCTTGAGAATATATTGAAGGAATGAGATCTCCAATGTAGTGAGAAAGTAGGGAGTATTTTCCTACGGGTTCAACTTTTCCTTCTTGCAACTAATATCATGGCTCAATGTTGAAATCATCCGTGTTCAATATGTGAACTGGATCAATTCAAGAGGCAATGGAAGTGCCATGAGACGTGAACATTGAAGACTTAAAAGGAGGTAACTACATTAACTCTCTAATGGAGTCATTGGCATGAGATGTGGGAGGAGATTCTTCAAGTTGAGGTACAGAAAATGGATTGGAATGTAGTGCAGAGGGTAGTTCATATTTTAACTTTGAAGGAAGTGGAGAGAGAGTTAAGATGCCTCCTATGAGCCAAGGACCACAAATTTCAGGAATTGGACACAAATTTGCGCTCAATTGTCACAAGACGATCGTTTAGGAGAGGAGCAATCTGAGCATGGTGTTTAGATGGTTATGATTGGAGGGGTGCAATGTTGGTATGGTAGTTCCTCTTAGAGATTAGCTTGGGACCATGTGACTATAGTGTTTGAAATATCGACGACCGATACAAATGAGGTGGTCAGTTTTAGCCTTTCGAAGTTTACTCTTGGCATGCTAATTAGGTTTAATTGCTTGGAGGAGCGGTCCTCTAAGGAGTTGACTGAGTTTGTGCAGATTCCAATTGCTTGGATTATCATAGGAGGTGGAGTGGATTCTTGTATTAGCACCTCATAGATCATGGCTATGAGTAGAGGGTGATTTACATCATACCTATTAGTTTGGAAGCCTTGTGAATTTACCATGTATAGGCCGATCCAAGAGAGATTCACATGGAAGGACTTTGCAGGTGATGTGTCGAGAGATTTTATGGATGATGTCTGGATGATCGCAGTAGGTTGTGGGTGATGGAGTCTTAGGGATTTCCACTTTGATACTTGGAGATTAGGTGTCGTTAATGCCCTATCAATTTGTGACCAAATAGACTTCTTGGGGATGTCTGATTTTAGAGTTGGTTTGACTGAATTCACTCGGATACATTGGCAGGATATGATCGTCAATAGTGGGGATGATCCTTTGAGGCATTACAACTTGTGGTTGCAGGAGAAGAGGATGCAGTCTAGGAAGGAGGATCAAATATTTATAATCAAAGTGGTGCAACGTCATCATGATGGGTCATTTCTGGTGATAGCATGGGACCCTGGGATTTTATGGGTAGACAGTTTGGCAGCTCGTACATATGGGAGATGCAAGTGTTACTTTCAGGAGGAACCTTGTGTTAGTGCATTTCAAGGTAGTGTTTTGGGTAGTAGGTGGTCCACATATTTTAGATTGGTTTGGGACCTAGGGATCATTATTAGTTTAAGTTTGGTTCAGTTTGTTGTTCCTATGGGTGTGATGTCATTGCTTGAGGAAAAACAATATTTGGGAAGCGAGGACTGTAATGTCCCCATTTTTAGATTCCCCTACTTTACAGTTGGAGGCGACCTTATGGTTCTATGTCATCTTGGTCAAAGGGGTAAATGGAGATTAACATAGGGCTTAAGTGAATTGGAGGAGTTATATGAGGCCCAACCTAGTCCATTCACCTTATTTCATCATTAGGATCACTTTCACACAGTTCGTTCTTGATTATGTGGCATTCCAACTATTCTCATAAATTAAGGGTATTATTAAGTATAAATTAATTAAATTCACTCAAGGTGTTATTTGATTCATATTATTGGAGGGAAACCTTCATGTAATAGATTATTGGAATTGAGACTAAAATATCTAAAGGTTGGGATGATGAGAAAAATACTTTGGGCATCTGGGAACAATGTACAAGCCAAGTAATCACTTTTGACATTAAAAAATGGGTTAATTAATTAATAAAGTGATTTTACTAAAGTCAAATTAGAAAGTTACTTTTCTTTATTAAAAAGGGTAAAATGGTCCAAAAAGTGTCAATGAAAGAATAAAAGGGGAATGAGGGGCACCATCTCTCATTATTCACTTGTTATTTTCTAAAATTGAATTGAGAGAGCTCTTGTGGATTTGGCTTTTGGGATGAAAAACCCTAGGGACTTTTTGAGATTGGTTTTGGTGGTGAGACTATCCACCTTAGCCGGTCATTGACAGAAGATCACTCATATATTCTTATTGTGCTTCATTTGGGACAATTTGTTTCTACAGTGGCTGATTTCTTTCGAGTGTGGTTGAGTTTTGAGTTTGGCAACTGAGTTTTGGTCTGTATGTGGGTTGAATTCCCTTGTAGAGGTCGAGTTCCTATTCAAGAAGAGAGAGTTGATTGTGAGTGCACTTTACTTGCAAAAAGGGGTCGAGTTCCTAACTGGATGAGACGTTTTTTGAATGTTGGGCTTGTTGATATTATGGTAGCTATGGGAGGTATTAACCTCCATATGTAACCTTTGACTAGAATAGAATATTCTGGATGCAAGAGAAACCATAAACATATGTGTGAAAACCCTAGAAGACATTTCATCTCAGCAGAATATATAATATTAAGGTATTATCCTTGAGGAAGACAAGTCGACCTCTCAAGAAAAAGATAAACAAAAAATATAATTACCAGAAAGTCAGGTCAGCCAAGCCAGAAAAGCCACTAGAATGATAAATATAAATAGAGGGCATCTTGTCTCATTTGTTCACTCACTCACTCAGGAAACCAAAAACAATGCACAAATTTGGAGGAGGACGAGCAGCAGTTGCAGTTGTACGGTTTTCTCTTGTTTAGTCTTTCTGTTACTTTCTCTTGTGCGCTACCCTTGGAAAACGTGTGCTCTCTTGGTTATCTGTTGGTTATGGTATGGCTTCCTGGAATCATTCTTTCTGTCAAAGGTTAAGGTGCTTGGGGGTGGCTTTCTGCCTATGGTTGGTTGACAATGGTGTAGCATTTTCTATGGTGAAACAAGCACATCTACATTATTATAACAGTTTATGGGCCCACACTACCTTTAGAACATTCTAACCGCTGGAAGGTAGATTAGGAGTTCCTTGTCAAGCTCATTGTAGCACTAGTTGTAGCTGCAACTGGTGCTATAACGAGCTTGCAGCTACAAAAAACCCTAAACCTAAATTCTTTGGCACTTTCAGTGAAGCATTGGACCTATTTTGGGGGTATTCTAGTGTGCCCTAGCCTAGCACACCCTCTAGTTCCCTTAGCCAACAAAAACGTCAAGTTTGAGTTTTTTGGTCAAAGTATTACTAGTCAAAGTCAAAGGTTGACTGGTCAAAGTCAGATTCAAATGTTGACTAGTCAAAGTCAAAGCAAAAGGTTGAATTTTGGTCAAAATTGATTTTTGTGGTCAAAGTTGAAATTTTAGGGTTTCTAGCTTGTTCTAATCACTGAACCTTTTTTATTCAGTTTCTAACCTCTTCTTGTCAATATGGTGTCTAGTTTCATATTAGAAGACAAGTTGAACGATACTATAGATTTCAAAGGTATGCACTTATATATTATTTTCAAGTTAAATCATCCAACAAAGCATGAGGTTGTTTATAGGGAATGTACAAGAGACCTTGTCCAAGCAATGATTTTGAATTTAGTACATTCAGAGGAACAAGTGCACCCTCCCTAATAGTGAAGACTCCAGGTTTGATTATTTAAAATTGATATGTCTCTAGTTGTTATGGAATTATTATGATCTTATGTTGCATCTTGATCTATTGAAGTTATGATCATTATACTAACCCCTTAATACTAGAGATACACTTGTTGATCTTTTCTCTTGGAGATATTCTTGTTCTTGTGTAAATGCTTATTGTTTA
>ML785665.1:826310-848644 GCA_009831015.1 Picea engelmannii | reverse complement strand
AAATTGGATTATGAAAAAATCCTAGCCTTTATTTACTCCTATGTGTGGTTTAATTTTCATGCTTGGAGGACTATGGAGGATATTTCTTACACTCCCAATGTTTGGCTCGAGCATGCAAGGTCAAGGGCATGAGAATATATTGAAGGAATGAGATATCCAACACAGTGAGCAAGTAGAGAGTATTTTCCTGTGGGTTCAACTTTGCCTTCTTGCAACTAATATCATGGCTCAATGTTGAAATCATCAATGTGAAATATGTGAACTGGATTAATTCAAGAGGCAATGGCAATGCCACGAGAAGGGAATATTGAAGGCTTAAAAGGAGGTAACTACATTAACTCTCCAATGGAGGCATTGGCATGAGATATGGGAGGAGACTCTTCAGGTTGAGGTACAAAATATGGATTGGAACGTATTGCAAAGGGTAGTTCATATTTTAACTTTGAAGGAAGTGGAGAGAGAGTTAAGATCCCTCCTACGGGCCAAGGACCACAAATTTCAGGAATTGGACGCAAATTTGGGGTCAATTGTCACAAGAGGATCGTTTAGGAGAGGAGCAATCTAAGAATGGTGTTTAGACGGTTATGATTGTAGGGGTGCAACATCAGTATGGTGGTTCCTCTTGGAGATTATATTGGAACCATGTGACTGTAGTGTTTGACAGCTGGACGACCGATACAAATGAGATGGTCAATTTTTAGCTTTCTAAATTTTAGTCTTGGCATGCTAATTAGGTTTAGTTGCTCGGAGGAGTGGTCCTCTAAGGATTTGAATGAGTTTGTGCACCTTCAAATTTCCTATATTATCAAAGGAGGTTGGGTGGATTCTTGTATTGGCACCTCATAGATCATGGTTATGAGTAGAGGATGATTTACATCATACATGTTAGTTTTGAAACCTCGTTAATTTACCATGTATAGGTTGGTCCAAGAGAGATTCACATGGAGGGACTTTGCAGATGATGTGTCGAGAGATATTCTAGACAATGTCTGGATGATCGCAGTAGGTTGTGGGTGATGGATTATTAGGTATTTCCCCTTTGATACTTGGAGATTAGGTTTCGTTGATGCCCTATCAATTTGTGACCAGATAGACTTCCCGGGGATGTCTAATTTTAGAGTTGGTTTGGTTGACTTCACTGGGATACATTGGTAGGACATGATCGTCAATATTGGGGACGGTCCTTTGAGGCATTACAACTTGTGGTTGTAGGAGAAGAGGATGTAGTCTAGGCAGGAGGATCAAATATCTATGATCAAAGTGAAGCAACATCATCATGATGGGTCCTTTCCGGTGACAACATGGGACCCTGGAATTTTATGGGTAGACATTTTGGTAGCTGGTACATATGGGAGAGCCAATTGTTACTTTTAGGAGGCCCCTTGTGTTAGTGCATTGCAGGACAATGTTTTGGGTAGTAGGTGGTCCACATATTTTAGATTGGTTTGGGACCTAGGGATCATTATTAGATTAAGTTTGGTTCAGTTTGTTGTTCCTATGGGTGTGATGTCATTTTTTGAGGACAAACAATATTTGGGAAGGGAGGACTATAATGTCCCCATTTTTAGATTCCCATGCTTTACAATTGGAGGTGACCTTATGGGTCTATGTCATCATGGTCAGAGTGGTAAATGGAGGTTAGCAGGCAAATCGAGTGAATTAGAGGAGTTATTCGGATTCATCGCATTGATTTTTTGATATTCGACGTTTCGGACCAAACCAGTGTGGTCCATCATCAGGAAAAATATTATGAGATATGAAGGAAAAAAACGATATAACAAGTGTAAATAAATACCTGAAAAGTTTTTATGAAGAGCCGACTTATTTAAAAATGAAATCAGGAAATATAAAACCTAAAAATATTATTTATTTATTAATTATTTATTAAGAGCCGACTTATCAAGAAATATAAAACCTAGAACTATTATAAATTAATTTCAAGAATGATTCATAGTGGTTAGTGTTGGGATCCAATTTTGACTAATTTTCCAACCATCATCTCTGTTTAGATTGTTAGGTTGTTTTTCAATTTCGATGGCTTCTCTGAATTTCCTATTGTGATAGTGATCTATCTTGGAAAGAATGTTGGCATCTTCAATACAAATGTGATGTTTAGTTTTGTCTGAATGTTCTGCCAGGGCTGAGGGACGAGTGTGATTGTGTTTTATTTCAGTGACATGTTCTTGAATCCTAATTCTAAAGGAACGACCTGTTTCTCCTATGTATTGTTTGCCACACGAGCATAGAATCATATAGACACCCTTTTGCTGGATGGGATCAACATAGTCTTTCACTGACCTAATGGAATTCGTAATAGTGTTTAAGGGTTTGAAAGTTGCCCCAATGTTTTTCTTCCTTAAAATCGTAGCAAGCTTGTTTGTTGTCCCTTGTATGTAGGGTAAGAAAACCTTGGAAACATCATTATTTGTTTGTTCTTTATTCCTATGTGTTTTAGTGGCATTTTGAAAAGCTTTAATTACCTAATGTTTTTTGTAGTCGTTATCCTTGAAAACATTGAGGAGGTGATTTTTCTCTTCGTTAAGGTGTTCATCATCAGAGATTTTGAATCCCCTAGTGGCTAAGATGTTGAGAACCCCTAATTTTTTGGTAGGGTGATGATGGGAATTGGCATGAAGGTATTGTTCAGTGTGAGTTTTCTTCCTATAAACTTGGTGGGCTAAGGATCCATCAAGGATTTTTGTGACCCTAACATCTAGAAAAGGAAGACTTCCTTTATCTTCAATCTCCATAGTGAATTTGATGTGATCGGATTGTTTATTGAGGTGGGTCACAAATTCATTTAATTTGTCACAACCATGGGGCCAAATGACAAAAGTATCATTGAATATTTACACTTGTTATATCTTTTTTTCCTTCATATCTCATAATACTTTTCTTGATGATGGACCACACTGGTTTGGTCTGAAACGTTGAATATAAAAAAACCAATGCGATGAATCTGAAAGAACTATCTCATAAAAACAATGGTCGCAAAAGTCTTAGAACAGAAATGGAGGAGTTATATGAGGGCCAATCTAGTCCATTCACCTTATTTCATCATTAGAATCACTTTCACATAGTTCGTTCTTGATTCTGTGTCATTCCAATTATTCTCGTAAATTAAGGGTATTATTGAGTATAAATTAATTAAATGCACTCAAGGTGTTATTTGGGTCATATTATTGGAGGGAAAACCTTCATCTAATAGCTCATTGGAATCAAGACGAAAATATCTAAACGTTGGGATGATGAGAAAAACATGTCGGGCGTCTGGGAAGGACTTACAAGCCAATTAATCACTTTTCGACATTAGAAAAGGGGTTAATTAATTAATAAATTTATTTTACTAAAGTCAAATTAGAAAGTCACTTTAATTTATTAAAAAAGGTAAAAGGGTCCAAAAAGGGTCAATGAAAGAATAAAAGGGGAATGAGGGGTGCCATCTCTCATTATTCACTTGTTATTTTCTAAAATTGAATTGAGAGAGCTCTTGTGGATTTGGCTCTTGGGATGAAAAACCCTATGGATTTTTTGAGATTGGTTTCGGTGGTAAGACTATCCACCCTAGCTAGTCATTGAGAGGAGAACACTCATATATTCTTATTGTGCTTCAGTTGGGACTTATTTTTTCTATTGTGGCTGAGTTCTTTCTAGTGTGGTTGATTTTTGAGTTTGGCAACTGAGTTTTGGTTTGTATGTGGATCGAATTCCCTTGTAGAGGTCGATTTCCTATTCAAGAAGAGAGAGTTGATTATGGGTGCACTTTACTTGAAAAAATGGGTCGAGTTCCTAACTCGATGAGACATTTTCTGAATGTCGGGATTATTGATATTATGGTAGTTGTGGTAGGTATTAACCTCCATATGTAACCTTTGACTAGAATAAAATATTCTGGAAGAAAGAGAAACCCTAAATAGATGTGTGTAAACCATAGAAGACATGTCGTCTCAAAATAATATATAATATTAAGGTATTATCCTTGAGGAAGACAAGTCGGCCTCACGGGAAAAAGATAAACATAAAATATAATTACCAAAAAGTCAGGTCGGCCAAGCCAGAAAAGTCATTGGACTGATTAATATGAATAGAGGACATCTTTGCTCATTTGTTCACTCAGGAAACCAATAACAATGTGCAAGTTTGGAGGAGGACGAGCAACAACTGCAGTTGTATGGTTTTCTCTTATTTAGTCTTTTTGTTACTTTCTCTTGTGCGCTACCCTTGGAAAAGGTGTTCTCTCTTGGTTATCTGTTTGTTATGGTATGGATTCTGGAATCATTCTTTCTATCAAAGGTTAAGGTGATTGGGGGTGGATTTCTACCTATGGTTAGTTGACAATGGTGTAGCATTTTCTATGGTGAAACGAGCACATCTACATTATTCTAATAGGTTATGGGTCCACACTACCTTCAGAACAGTCTAACCATTGGAAGGTAGATCGAGAGTTTCTTTTCAAGCTCGTTGTAGAACCACTTGCAACTGCAACTAGGGTTTCTTATTTTTCAGCTGCAACAAACCCTAAACCTAAATTTGTTGTCACTTTCAGTGAAGCATTGGACCTAGTTTTTGGGGTATTCTAGTGCACCCTAGCCTAGCACACCATCTAGTTTCCTAAGCTAACAAAAATGTCAAGTTTAAGTTTTTGGGTCAAAGTGTTACTGGTCAAAGTCAAAGGTTGGTTGGTCAAAGTCAAATTCAAAGGTTGACTAGTCAAAGTGAAAGTAAAAGGTTGACTTTTGGTCAAAATTATTTTTGTGGTCAAATTTGAAATTTCATGGTTTCTATCTTGTTGTAATAATTGAACCTTTTCTATTCAATTTCTAACCTCTTCTTGTCAAGATGGTGTCTAGTTTTAGATTAGAAGACAAGTTGAACGATACTACAAATTTCAAAGGTATGCACTTTTATATTATTTTCTAGTTATATCATCCATCAAAGCATGAGTGTGTTTGCAAGGGATGTATAAGAGACCTTGTCCAAGTAGTGATTTTGAATTCAGTACATTTAGAGGAACACGTGCACCCTCCCTAGTAGTGAAGACTCCAGGTTTGATTATTTAAAATTGATATGTCTCTAGTTGTTATGGCATTATTATGATCTTATGATGCATCTTGATCTATTGAAGTTATGATCATTATACTAACCCCTTAATACTACATATACACTTATTGATCTCCTCTCTAGGAGATATTCTTGTTCTTGTGTAAATGCTTATTGTTTACGAAATGAAGTTTATCTCCTTTAGGAGATGTTCTTGGTTACTAACCTAGACTCCATGAAGGATATCTTCCATGGAGGATAGCATGGAGATTATCCAAGTACATATTATTTTTGTTATAACTTTATGCTACAACCATTAGGGCTGCATAAAAACACGTTCAATCTCTTACTATAACTTGCTTTTCAACTGTTGAAATTACTTGTAAACTTGTACTCTTATTCTACTATTTATTGTCTATCTTTTTGTGGGTTTACTTGTCAATTTTCGTGGTTGGAATTTTATATTGTAGAAAATATTTTCTACAACCATTTGGATGCTCTGGAAAATCTATGAAAACATCCTTTTTGCATCCCTAAATCACCATCAAATCTTGTGTCAAAATATTGGGAATTTATCTACTTGTTTAATGCTCCATTACTCAATAAATATTTGATGCTTTTGATGATTATTTCTGCAGTAAATAATTTATTTCATGATTGATATATACATTTTTAACTGGTGTAATTTAGGACAAAAATCTTAACTTTCTTGTCCCATTGATCTCAAGTCTTGTATCACTATTATTTGTTTTGTCTCGGGCATGTGTAACACTTTGGTGCAGGTACCCAAGTCTTTGGAAACCATCCTCCGTATGCAATACTCCTTTCCTGTCCATTTATCTTCCTCCATCATTTACCTAAGGGGTTCCCTTAATTATCTCTCTACCCTCCATCTCAATCCCCCTAGGGTCACCCGGGATTCCCCCCTTGTGTAGGATTTCTCCTTCACTAAAGCGAGGGGAGTACCTATATAAGGTGAAAGTGGGTAGGTATCCCCATAGTTTTCTCTCCTTTGTATATTGGGTCGATCTTTGCCTAACCTACAATTAGTGCGATAATAGGAAGTATGTGCATTTAAAGGTTTCCATTGCACACAAAACTTTATGCATTTGAGTGGAGGTAAATTGGATTATGAAAAAATCCTAGCCTTTATTTACTCCTATGTGTGGTTAAATTTTAATGCTTGGAGGACTATGGAGGATATTCCTTACACTCCCAATGTTTGGATCGAGCATGCAAGGTCAAGAGCTTGAGAATATATTGAAGGAATGAGATCTCCAATGTAGTGAGAAAGTAGGGAGTATTTTCCTACGGGTTCAACTTTTCCTTCTTGCAACTAATATCATGGCTCAATGTTGAAATCATCCGTGTTCAATATGTGAACTGGATCAATTCAAGAGGCAATGGAAGTGCCATGAGACGTGAACATTGAAGACTTAAAAGGAGGTAACTACATTAACTCTCTAATGGAGTCATTGGCATGAGATGTGGGAGGAGATTCTTCAAGTTGAGGTACAGAAAATGGATTGGAATGTAGTGCAGAGGGTAGTTCATATTTTAACTTTGAAGGAAGTGGAGAGAGAGTTAAGATGCCTCCTATGAGCCAAGGACCACAAATTTCAGGAATTGGACACAAATTTGCGCTCAATTGTCACAAGACGATCGTTTAGGAGAGGAGCAATCTGAGCATGGTGTTTAGATGGTTATGATTGGAGGGGTGCAATGTTGGTATGGTAGTTCCTCTTAGAGATTAGCTTGGGACCATGTGACTATAGTGTTTGAAATATCGACGACCGATACAAATGAGGTGGTCAGTTTTAGCCTTTCGAAGTTTACTCTTGGCATGCTAATTAGGTTTAATTGCTTGGAGGAGCGGTCCTCTAAGGAGTTGACTGAGTTTGTGCAGATTCCAATTGCTTGGATTATCATAGGAGGTGGAGTGGATTCTTGTATTAGCACCTCATAGATCATGGCTATGAGTAGAGGGTGATTTACATCATACCTATTAGTTTGGAAGCCTTGTGAATTTACCATGTATAGGCCGATCCAAGAGAGATTCACATGGAAGGACTTTGCAGGTGATGTGTCGAGAGATTTTATGGATGATGTCTGGATGATCGCAGTAGGTTGTGGGTGATGGAGTCTTAGGGATTTCCACTTTGATACTTGGAGATTAGGTGTCGTTAATGCCCTATCAATTTGTGACCAAATAGACTTCTTGGGGATGTCTGATTTTAGAGTTGGTTTGACTGAATTCACTCGGATACATTGGCAGGATATGATCGTCAATAGTGGGGATGATCCTTTGAGGCATTACAACTTGTGGTTGCAGGAGAAGAGGATGCAGTCTAGGAAGGAGGATCAAATATTTATAATCAAAGTGGTGCAACGTCATCATGATGGGTCATTTCTGGTGATAGCATGGGACCCTGGGATTTTATGGGTAGACAGTTTGGCAGCTCGTACATATGGGAGATGCAAGTGTTACTTTCAGGAGGAACCTTGTGTTAGTGCATTTCAAGGTAGTGTTTTGGGTAGTAGGTGGTCCACATATTTTAGATTGGTTTGGGACCTAGGGATCATTATTAGTTTAAGTTTGGTTCAGTTTGTTGTTCCTATGGGTGTGATGTCATTGCTTGAGGAAAAACAATATTTGGGAAGCGAGGACTGTAATGTCCCCATTTTTAGATTCCCCTACTTTACAGTTGGAGGCGACCTTATGGTTCTATGTCATCTTGGTCAAAGGGGTAAATGGAGATTAACATAGGGCTTAAGTGAATTGGAGGAGTTATATGAGGCCCAACCTAGTCCATTCACCTTATTTCATCATTAGGATCACTTTCACACAGTTCGTTCTTGATTATGTGGCATTCCAACTATTCTCATAAATTAAGGGTATTATTAAGTATAAATTAATTAAATTCACTCAAGGTGTTATTTGATTCATATTATTGGAGGGAAACCTTCATGTAATAGATTATTGGAATTGAGACTAAAATATCTAAAGGTTGGGATGATGAGAAAAATACTTTGGGCATCTGGGAACAATGTACAAGCCAAGTAATCACTTTTGACATTAAAAAATGGGTTAATTAATTAATAAAGTGATTTTACTAAAGTCAAATTAGAAAGTTACTTTTCTTTATTAAAAAGGGTAAAATGGTCCAAAAAGTGTCAATGAAAGAATAAAAGGGGAATGAGGGGCACCATCTCTCATTATTCACTTGTTATTTTCTAAAATTGAATTGAGAGAGCTCTTGTGGATTTGGCTTTTGGGATGAAAAACCCTAGGGACTTTTTGAGATTGGTTTTGGTGGTGAGACTATCCACCTTAGCCGGTCATTGACAGAAGATCACTCATATATTCTTATTGTGCTTCATTTGGGACAATTTGTTTCTACAGTGGCTGATTTCTTTCGAGTGTGGTTGAGTTTTGAGTTTGGCAACTGAGTTTTGGTCTGTATGTGGGTTGAATTCCCTTGTAGAGGTCGAGTTCCTATTCAAGAAGAGAGAGTTGATTGTGAGTGCACTTTACTTGCAAAAAGGGGTCGAGTTCCTAACTGGATGAGACGTTTTTTGAATGTTGGGCTTGTTGATATTATGGTAGCTATGGGAGGTATTAACCTCCATATGTAACCTTTGACTAGAATAGAATATTCTGGATGCAAGAGAAACCATAAACATATGTGTGAAAACCCTAGAAGACATTTCATCTCAGCAGAATATATAATATTAAGGTATTATCCTTGAGGAAGACAAGTCGACCTCTCAAGAAAAAGATAAACAAAAAATATAATTACCAGAAAGTCAGGTCAGCCAAGCCAGAAAAGCCACTAGAATGATAAATATAAATAGAGGGCATCTTGTCTCATTTGTTCACTCACTCACTCAGGAAACCAAAAACAATGCACAAATTTGGAGGAGGACGAGCAGCAGTTGCAGTTGTACGGTTTTCTCTTGTTTAGTCTTTCTGTTACTTTCTCTTGTGCGCTACCCTTGGAAAACGTGTGCTCTCTTGGTTATCTGTTGGTTATGGTATGGCTTCCTGGAATCATTCTTTCTGTCAAAGGTTAAGGTGCTTGGGGGTGGCTTTCTGCCTATGGTTGGTTGACAATGGTGTAGCATTTTCTATGGTGAAACAAGCACATCTACATTATTATAACAGTTTATGGGCCCACACTACCTTTAGAACATTCTAACCGCTGGAAGGTAGATTAGGAGTTCCTTGTCAAGCTCATTGTAGCACTAGTTGTAGCTGCAACTGGTGCTATAACGAGCTTGCAGCTACAAAAAACCCTAAACCTAAATTCTTTGGCACTTTCAGTGAAGCATTGGACCTATTTTGGGGGTATTCTAGTGTGCCCTAGCCTAGCACACCCTCTAGTTCCCTTAGCCAACAAAAACGTCAAGTTTGAGTTTTTTGGTCAAAGTATTACTAGTCAAAGTCAAAGGTTGACTGGTCAAAGTCAGATTCAAATGTTGACTAGTCAAAGTCAAAGCAAAAGGTTGAATTTTGGTCAAAATTGATTTTTGTGGTCAAAGTTGAAATTTTAGGGTTTCTAGCTTGTTCTAATCACTGAACCTTTTTTATTCAGTTTCTAACCTCTTCTTGTCAATATGGTGTCTAGTTTCATATTAGAAGACAAGTTGAACGATACTATAGATTTCAAAGGTATGCACTTATATATTATTTTCAAGTTAAATCATCCAACAAAGCATGAGGTTGTTTATAGGGAATGTACAAGAGACCTTGTCCAAGCAATGATTTTGAATTTAGTACATTCAGAGGAACAAGTGCACCCTCCCTAATAGTGAAGACTCCAGGTTTGATTATTTAAAATTGATATGTCTCTAGTTGTTATGGAATTATTATGATCTTATGTTGCATCTTGATCTATTGAAGTTATGATCATTATACTAACCCCTTAATACTAGAGATACACTTGTTGATCTTTTCTCTTGGAGATATTCTTGTTCTTGTGTAAATGCTTATTGTTTATGAAAAGAAGTTGATCTCCTTTAGGAGATGTTCTTGGTTACTGTCTTAGACTCCAGGAAGGATATCTTCCATGGAGATTTTGTTGTTCTTGGTTTTTGTTCTCGGCAAGTCATAAGAGATAAATCGAAGAGGGAGTTAGAATCAGAGGGAGTCAGTGATCAAGAAGAAGCTAGCATAATTTTGTGACACTTTGCATAATGCAAAGGGGCATGCAACAGACGAAAGCGTGGTCCGATGATTCTCTCATATAGAGGGAGTTTATTTTAGATTTTGAGATGAAGGATCTTGACCATACATATTGGGATTGGAAGAATGGTTGGCACTGGATGGGATCTTCACTGAGGAGACTGAAGAGGTTTAGCATGATGGATAGGAAGTCCATGGACGCACCTATGATGACACATCTGAGTTGTGTGATAGGATAGACATTTTGTTTAGCACCTTGTGCCAGTATATGGTTAATCCATGACCATATTATTGGGTTACAACACAACATGTAGGTACCTATGTTTTACAGATAGATATGATTGATCTCCGATGATGAAGTATGATTGTTGGGATATACATTTTTTGGACTAGAAGAGAAAAATATAGATCTAGCACCAGGGGTTCTACTTCAACTTGGTGGCGTAGGAGCATCACCAACAAGCACACATGGAGGGACAACTCAACACCATAACCTGCCTTTTGAATTATTTTGGAATCTTAAATGCTGGCATTTCCTGTCATTCTTTTTAGAACTGATTGAAAAACTGAAGAAGATAAAATTCTTGGGAACTGAATGATCACGAGTGATCTGGGAGTTTCACTCTTAGACTTTAATGTAACAAAAATTAAGTAGCAGATAGTTCTTTTTCTCGAGTAGACGAGTAGTCGTAGGTAACCCTAGGATCCCTCTAGGGTAAATCGAGGTTTTGTATGCCCGAATCAGGTTGCTGCAAATTAGTAGGAGATTGCTGAGATTTAGTTGTTGCTGAATTTTTAGTTGTTGTTTTATCATAGTTGTAGCCATTTACATTTGAATGAATATAACAGAGGAAAATTGATCCAATGCATGGTGTCACCACTATTTACAACTCCCTGTTATTTTGTTTTCATGAATGAATGAGTCATTTTGTTGAGTATATGAAATTGTGAAGTGTTTGAGTAAGTTTCGATTGTTTCTCTTCGTTGAGTTCATGCAAGGTGTGCATACAGTCTGCAAGGAGGGAGTTGACAGAGTCTGTTTTGACTTATAATCTCAGAAGATATAGCGCGAAACTTATATTTGCAAGGAGTGAAAAGGGACTACTACAAGGTGTGCACAGTCGCCCGCAAGAACTTAAGTCTTGCGTGAGAACTTGCTACAAGGAGTGACAGAGTTTGCTTCGACTCATAAGCTCAAAAGAGATAGAAAAACTTTCGATTGCAAGGAGTGAAAAGGGATTGATGTAAGGTGTGCACAGTCTCCCACAAGAAGCTAAGTCTCGCGTAAGAGTTTGCTGCAAGCAGTGCACATATACGAAATTCGACTGAGTATCAAAGTAATCCTCTAAGGATTCAAAGGGTCCGAGAGATAAAGATCAGGAGAGATAGCACAGAGAAATCTTCAAAGGGATTGAAGATCTGAATATTTCATGAATCATCAACTAAGATCCATCCAAGAGGGAGTGGGATCATTCCAGATCATTGGATTTGGGAAAGGTGCATGAGTTTTAAGTCTCTGTGCGCACATAGGAGTGAGTATTCACTGAAGTCCCAAAGAGGCCAGGGACCATCCATCATCCAGAGGGATAGGTGGAGGAAGATCCAAAACTCCAAAGAAAAAGTACTTTGCAAGTTTTGTGAATAAGGAGAAAGAGAAATCGCCAAAGAGTCGAAGGCCAAAGTAGATCCAAGCCGTTGGTTTCTAGGAGAAACTTGTTGACAAATCTGAGATTTCGAGAAAATTCACTTCAGAGGATTCCAAGTGCAGAGGGTGACAAACTCCCGAAGTCCTGAAGGCCGAAGTAGATTCACAACCATCCATTGTGGAAGAAATGTGGCGGGAATCCGTCATCTTCGGGTGAAATCACTCTGGGAGGAACGAGTGCGCAGGAGGCTGAAACTCCCGAAGCCTGAAGAGCCAAAGTGGATGGTGGTCATCAGATCTAGAGGGACACGCGTCCAAAGATCTTGTAATTCGGGTGGAAGTACCTCAGGAGGAAGCAAGTGCAGATAGTTGAAACTCCCGAAGCTCGAAGAACCCGAGTTAACCATAGCCATTGATCTACGGGAGACGCATGCCAACCGATCTTGAACTCTGGATGAAAGCACTCTGGGGGGAAGCGAGTGTGGGGAAAGTCGAGGCTCCTGAAGCACGGAGTCCCAAAGTGGATCTTGACCATCGATCTGAGAACTGACAATCGACGGTGGGGAATCATTGCATGGAGTGGAGGAAAATTTAGCAGTGTGCTAATTCGCAGCCCAAAATTTTCTAGGATCGTTGATCTTGTCAAGACATGGTATCAACGACCACAAATTAAAGGAGTTTGGGTGAGCACTTTTTCGATTGCGAGGACCGGACTCTACAATAAAGAGTGATCATGTTGGAAGCCTGCAATTTCTATGAACCATTGATCGACGAATAGGTTGGTAATGATCAGATCGTGACCATGAAAATTCTGAGGGTGATAACAGGGCCTGTGTCTTGGGTTTGAGACCAACAAGGTCCCAAGGAGCTGATCTAGCTCAGGAATAATTAACGATCCTTGAATGGGAGGTCGAGTATCCTCAAGGAGAGAAGGGGGGTCTGCATCAAGTGGTATCAGAGACTAAAATTATTTTGGGTAGCAAAATAGAGCTCGAAGTTGTACTCTGTGTGTGAGGAATAGTCAACACTATGTCACCGAGGAGACATGTGGAGTCACCTATAGCCAATCACATTGTAGAAAGAGAAATGAGAGAGCTTCGTGCAAGATTAGAGGTGATGGAGGCATCACAGAGGAGAGCACCTGATGCTGGGGACATTAGTGAGGTAGAAAGTGAAGAAATAGAAATTGAAGAAGTTGGAGGGGAAAATGTTTCCGAAGAACGCTTACTGATAGCGGTTGTTAAATTGGGAGATAGAGCCAATATAGACATCCCAATGTATGAAGGAAATTTGGATGTTGAAGAGCTGCTGGATTGGATAAGATCCATGGAAAAATATTTCAACTATGAATAGGTCGATGAGGAGAAGAAGGTGAGACACGTTGTCACCAGGTTGAAAGGACATGCAACGCTATGGTGGGATGAACTACAGGCTGAGAGGAGAAGCAAAGGAAAACATAAGATAAATAATTGTAATAGAATAGTAGCCAAGTTGAAGGCTAAATTCATGCCCAGATATTATCAGATAAATATGTTCAGGAAGTTGCAGAACCTGAGATAGAAGGGTATGATAGTGAAAGAGTACACGGAGGAGTTACCAAGCTAAATCTTAGTATTGGACAGTGAGAGAAGGATGAGGAAAAAGTTGTCAGGTATATAAATGGCCTGAGGTATGAAATCTAGGATGAGATCAACATGATGTCAATGAGGACCGTAGAGGATGCTTATTGGATTGCTCTGAAGGTAGCGGAGAAATTGGCTAGGAAACAGAGTCAACGAAATGAAGGCAGAAGCCCAAGCAAAGGCAAGGGAGTTTCCCATGATAAGACACATAAATCCAAAGGCGAGACTGAGAAACCACATAGTCACTAAGAAAGAGGAGGAAGTTCCCGAGGAAGACAAGGTGGTGGAAGAAGTTCTTCTAGAGGAAGAGGAAGAAGCAGAGGAGGAGAGATAAGGTGTTATCCCTGTGGAAAGACAGGACACATGTCTTGGGAATGGCCCGAGAAAAGGAAATAAAGAGGAGGTGAAGCTCACATTGCAGAAGGTGCAGAGGATGGAAAATCCCTGATGTTGAGGAAGGTTCTCTTAAAACCAGAGCCATAAATTGAAAAACTAGTGTAGAGGAATAGTCTATTCAGGACAACTTGCAAGACTAAATCCAGAGTATGCAAGGTGATAATTGATAGTGGGAGAATTGATAACTTAGTATCCACATAGATGGTGGAGAAACTAGAGCTGGAGACAATTGCACATCCAAAACTATATAAAGTCTCATGGTTGCAGAAAGGACACTAGGTAATGGTCACTAAACAATGCCTCGTTGAATTTAAAATAGGAGGATATGGAGATAAAATTATGTGTGATGTGATTCCCATGGATGTATTTTATGTTTTGTTGGGAAGACCATGGAAGTTTGACATAAATGTCATTCTGTTAGCGACATTTCTGGTAAGGGGGGGTTAGAATGCGAAGGAGTGGGTGAAAACCCCATTTACTATAAGCTCGGGGTGCAAGTGTGCTTGTGATTAAGCAGTCAGCAAATTTAGACGGCAGAGATTCGCGCGCCCAGATCAATAGCGCACATGGGATTCCGGAGCCCCCCCACCTTTCTACCTTTAAGTGGAGGGGGGGGTCCAGAATCGGGGGTGCACCTCTTCAATGATCATGATCAGAGTGCTCGGATCAACGTCGCACAGGGTGATTCCGAACTCCCCCGCCTTTCTACCTTTAAGCAGAGGGGGGGGGGGGGTCCAAAATTGGGGACGCATCTCTCCGACGGCTGCGATTTGAGCGCCTGGATCAACGGCGCACAGTCAATCCAGATACCATCTGTCTTCCTGCATTTAAATCAACGTGGGGCCCCCTTTCTTGTCGTGTCATCTTGCCATCTGTTCTCCACCTAATCGTGCGATGAGGTTCGCTCCCTTTAGCCCCTTCTTCATCCTCCGACATCTGTCCATCTCCCCTCTTCTAGTCCGTGTAGTCCCTTTCCCATATCATCATCCACTCACTGCCTGCCATGTGTCCCACTCTGTTCCATGTCAGCCTCCAATCAAGGCATGCCCATTATATCTAATCTCCTGCTCCCACCGATTATTGCCTTCCGCCATGTGTCTTCCCCTTCCGCCTCTCTCACACCTCATTTCTTCTTAATTCCCCCCCACGGTTTTGGCGCCACCACTCCCATCCTGCGCCCAACCCTTTGCGTTGGCCTCCACGTTATTCATTGGGTCGTTTGGTTAATCTAGGTGGCACCACGAGGGGTCTTCCACGTCCCCAAGGTGCCAAGTCGGTCGGGTCATCCTCAATCCCAATGAAGCAGTTATTAAGGTAGTTGGTGGTGGTTAGACATCATCTTTTCCATAATGGGAAATTTCGGCGACGAATTAAGAGCACGTCGATTCACCTGCAGAACTGTCAGAAGTCTAATTGCGTCTACCATAGGTGCTCGATCGCCCAGAGATTGCAGGTGCAGATTGTCAAAATCCATGCAGATGCAAAGCTCTTAATGCAATGTCTCGATTTTGTTGTTGTTGTTGTTTTGAGTATATGTAGGCGTTTTCGCCATTTTTGTATCTATGGATGATAGAGTGGAGCTCCCGACTGTAATGTTTTAACAACCATTCTAGTTCCCTGGTTGTGCATCTGTATTTGAGATTTATTGCTTTATGACAAACAGTTTTCCTACTTCACCTTTGTTTTCGTCTCATGCCAGAGAGTTCATGATTGAATGATTCGCATGAATTGTGGCAGTATGTTATGATAAAGGATTTGTTGTTTCATTACTGTTTTCTCTGGTCTTCTGCGTTTGAATGTAAGAAGATCTTGCCTTTGGACGGTTCTTCTCACAGTTTGTTAGGAACCTGATGTTTATAACAAACCCCTGCACTCTTCTTATACAAGTCTTCCCCCCTACTCACCCTTATTACAACTCACTGTTTGAAGTTTATCTAAGACCTCACTTGCTCATGCATGCCTGGCCTAGTTTCAGAGTTGAGACGATATTGTTCTGAGTTTACTTCCATCCGATCATCCTTTATAAACAAATCGTGACATTAAACTGATGGGTTTCAGGCTCTACTCCTGCAAGCAATCCAGGAGTGACTTCTGACGCTAACATTTCTGGTGCCGTTGTCGGGGATGAAGTTGAAGATTTTCCCCGAGATTGAACGACAATGATTAACTGATTTTGAGGGTGCATCAGATATCAGAATTATCAATATTTCTATTGTGCACCTGGTGACTCCACTGTGACGAATCCACTAGGACAAACCTATTAGGTTAGTTGTGGCTTCCAATGGTAGACACACGTGGTCCCATCCACAGCTTCCTCTGACCATGCCTGAAGAAGATTCGGAGGTGGTTATCAAAAAAGGGAAACCCTCCCAAGGAGAAATCTCTACTGCTGAACCAGGTATTTCCCCACCTCCTTCTGTAAAAACTCTGTTTTCTTATTCTCAGCTTCGTAGCCAGCCTTCTTCAGAGGTTTCCCATTTCCTCAATTTTGGGAGTGTTCCTGTTGAGTTTTCCCCTCCTGGTCTGGGATTGGAGGGAGAAATCCTTGTCACTCCCCTCTCCTCTGAAGCTGTTCCTCGATATAGACCCAGGACTACAGAAGATTTCTCCACTCCTGCAAAAATAGGAGTGTCTACTGACTTGAGCTCGATAGTCTTCTCCTTAAACCCTCTCTTGTTTCCCACTCCACTTCGAGACTCATTTCCCACAACCCCTTCGCGAACCCCTTCTCCTCCAAGTTCTCCTCTACCTAATATTCCTATGGCTGCTGCTAATCCCCCTATGACCAGAATGGAGGCTATTATAGCCTCTAGGTATGCCCCCCTTGTGTTACCTCAACCCCTCAATGCCCTCCCGACAGATGGTTACCTTAAGCAACCACCCAAGTTCACGGGTGAGGGGGACGTAACTGCAGATGAACACCTAGAATCCTTTTACAGTTTCACAGATGATAATGTCATCATGCATGTGGACGTATGGATGAGGATTTTTGTCCATAGCCTCCAAGGCGAGGCTAGAAAATGGTTCAAGGCCCTGCCTCATAGATCTATTGATGGGATAGAATCTTTAGACAATGCCTTTTTGAGACAATGGGGAGATAAAAAGGATTTCATGTATTATATGACAGAGTTTGGATCTTTGAAGAGAAAAGAAGGAGAGTCTATCTCTAACTTCTCCAAGAGATTCAATAAAATGTATAATAAAATTCCCACTGAGATAAAGCCCTCAGAATTCTCAGCTAAGATCACTTATACTAGCGCTTTTGATCCTAATTTCTGCCTACTGCTGAGAGAGAGAAGAGCCACTACCCTGGCCCATATGCAGGATGCAGCCGTGGAAGTAGAATCTAATATATTGGTTGTTGACCGAATCAGGAATGCTGCTGATAAAAACATATCTAAGAAAATGCCTAAAGCCTCCCCATCCAGTTCCTCTCCCATACCCCATCAGATAGATGTGACAACCGGAGTACTAAAATCACTTTCTACCAAGATGGAAAGGTGGGAATTAGAAGGGAAGCCCATGTACAGAAATCTCCAGAATGCTGATAATAGAGGTTTCAGGAGACCCAAGAACAATGGACCACAAGCCTTCCCAAGGGAACAGAGGGAAAAAGACAGATAGGATCAAAGGATTCAAACCCCCCTCCAAAATAACCTGGTTACTCATAAGGAAGGAGAGGAGATAGAAAAATTCAACCTTGAAATTCATTGTGTTGAGGAGGCCCCTCCTTTTCCCCATTTGACTTAGTCTGCGTACAAAAAATCCCTGATGAACATTCAGATCCATGAGTTAGGAAAGGGAGAGAGGGTCGACCACACTTCTAACAGATACAATCTCAGGTCAAGAAAGAAAGAAGGAGGCTTTGACATCCAAGATCAGCCCCTCATAACAGATAGGCCTACTAAAACTGCAGCAACCACGCTAAAGAAAAGAGAGCTCAGAGTGTTTTGTCAGCAACCAAAGAACCTGTCGCTAAGGTAAGGGAAGCTCCTAAGCCTGTTTCCTCTTTTAATTTTGAGCATGAAATTCAAAAGATCAGGATTCCCGTCTCCATCTCTGAGCTAGTTAAAAATGAAGACTTTAAAAGGTCCCTCTCTAAGCTGCTGCAATCTTAGTCCCTTCAGCCTCCCTCTGACTCAGTAAACCTTCAAGATGAGAAGCCAACTGTCATCCTAGGTCCCATGGTAGAATACATAGATGATTCATCCCCTCCCTTCTACACCTCCCTGAATATACATGATAAAGTGTTGCATAATTGCCTCATGGATTCGGGAGCTTCCCATAACCTTATGCCCAAGATAGTCATGGAAGAACTAGGACTAGAAGTGACCAAGACCTACCATGATTTGTACTCTTTTGATTCAAGGAGGGTGCAATGTCTGGGAGTCATCAAGGACTTGGTGGTTTCTTTGTTTCAGCTGCCCATGAAGAGTGTGGTCATGAACATTGCGGTAGCTGATGTTCCCCCCAAGTTTGGCATGCTGTTGTCAAGGTCTTGGATTAAGAGACTTGGAGGAACATTGTAAATGGATCTCACATATGCCACCATCCCAGTTTTCGGAGGGGAACATAGGAAGTTGTATAGAGAATCCCAGCTAGCCTATATTGTCAGTGATGAAGCAAACCCTACTAATCACCCCATCTTTTCACTTGGCATTGATTTAGGGTCTAGTTTGTTACAGATCACCGAAAATCCCGAGGCCCCTTTACAGATCAGAAAGCAACCCATTCTTAATCAGGAGATACCTCCTCCAACCACCTCTGTTTGGAAGATGTTCTTTGATGGAGCTTCCTCCAGTATAGGTGCAGGTGCCGGAGTGGTTTTCATATCGCCCTGTCAAGAGATCATATCTTTGTCATACAAGCTGGAATTCGAAATCACCAACAATGTGGCAGAATATGAAGCTCTTGTTCTGGGTATGAGGGCTACAAAAGAAATGGGAATAAAGGAGATGGCTGTGTTTGGGGATGCATAATTGATCATCCAACAAGTAAAAAATAGTTATCGGTCCAAGCATCCTCGGCTTAGAAGCTACAGAAACGAGGTATGGGACTTGATTGATAATTTCTTCTCTAATTTCAACATTGTTTTTGTCCCAAGGGAAGAGAATACCACAGCCGACTCCCTAGTAGTCTCAACCAGTTTTTTCAGGATTCCCCTGCCCCCAAAGATTAATGGTGAGGTCGAAGTAAGATACAAGTCGTCCATCCTGGACAACATAAAGCATTGGAAGGTATTCAAGGACGATCTTGAAATCGAAAAATTTCTTCAGTCTGTCGATGAGTTCTCTGCATTGCACATCGATCAGGACCCTGAGCCCAAAGGTGACCCCCCCTCTGAGGTATTCCTAAATAACTTTGTTAGTCACCAGATTATTCAACTACCTAGCAATCACATTCCGAGGGGACTGGTCCCTTTAGAAAGACTGTTTGACAAGAATGATGTGGAAATAAAGGGTGGCGTTTCGAGTGAAGATGCTGACATAGCCGAATGCAACATTGGCACGCAGGATGAGCCTAAGTTTGTCAAATTGTCAAGCAGCCTGACCAATGAGCAGAGGGCCGAATATACTAAGTTGCTGAAAGAGTTTGTTGATGTGTTTGCATGGACCTACGAAGACCTCAAGACATATGCACATCTATCATTGAGCACAAGATCCCACTGAAAGAAGAAGCTAAGCCATTCAGGCAGAAGCTATGATAGATAAATCCCATGTTGCTACCTGTCATGGAGAAAGAAGTGAAGAAATTGTTAGATGCCCAAATCATTGTCCCCTTGAAGTATTCTGAGTGGGTGGCCAATTTGGTTCCAGTGAGAAAGAAAAGTGGAGAATCAGACTCTGTGTTGATTTCAGGAACCTGAACAGAAGCTCAAGGAAGGACAATTATCCCCTGCCCAACATGGAACACATATTGCAAAGGGTAACTGGAGCATCTAGGATATCCATGATTGATGGGTTTTCGGGGTATAATCAAATATCAGTGATGCCTGAGGACAGAGAAAAAACAACCTTCACCACTCCTTGGGGCACATTCATGTATGCCAAAATGCCTTTTGGATTGATGAATGCAGGGGCAACCTTTCAGCGAGCTATGGATATAGCCTTCATCGGGGAGAAAGATCAGTTTGTAGTGATCTATTTGGATGACATCACAGTCTTCTCCAGGTCAGACGAGGAGCACTGCTTCCACTTGAAAAAGGTTTTCCTGAAGTGTTGGAGGCATGGATTATCTTTAAATCCCAAGAAATCTTTGTTTGCTATGAAGGAGGGGAAGCTTTTAGGCCATATAGTATCAGCAGAGGGAGTGAGAATTGATCCCAGTAGGGTAGAATCAATTCAGACCCTGTCACCTCCCAGATCCAAGAAGGAAGTCCAGGCCTTTTTGGGGAAGATTAATTTTCTGAGGAGATTCGTCTCAAATTTTGCTGAGTTGGTGAGACACATCACAACCATGCTCAGAAAGGGAAATGAAGTGAAATGGACCGTTGAACCCAGGGAATCTTTTGTCCAGATAAAAAGGGCATTGACTGAGGCATCGATGTTGATTAGTCCTGACTATTCCAAAGATTTCCTGATTTTTTCTTTTGCTTCTTGTGATACAATAACAACGGTCTTATTGTAGAGAAATGATCAAGGGCAAGAGAAACCTATTGCCTTCTACAGCAAGGCATTCAAAGATGCATAACTCCGGTACGAGATCATGGAGAAGCAGGCTTATGCCTTGTTGAAAGCCCTCAAAGATTTTAGAGTCTATGTCTTGCACTCAAAGATCACCACGTATGTTCCTTCTGCCTCTGTGAAGGACATCCTCATACAACCTGACATAGACAAGAGAAGAGGTAAATGGATTGCCAAGATCCTAGAGTTTGATTTGGAGGTTAAGCCCACCAAATTGATAAAGGGGTAGGGTTTAGCTAAGCTGCTGGTTGAATCCAATTGCAAAGCTTTGTGGATTAACTTCGTCAATGAGTAGGCCAAGTCATCCAACAAGAGTTCCTAAGGCACTTTATCTCTATCAGCATGCCCCTGGTACAAGGATATCTTGTACTTTCTGCAAGAATTGAGGCCTCCTGATGGCATAGAAAAAAGAAAGGCAAGAACTCTAAAGCTCAGGGCGGTCATATATTGCCTCATTGACCAAACCTTGTATTGGAAAGACCCTTTAGAGGTATTTTTAAGATGCCTGGACCCACAAGAATCCCAGCAGGTTACATTTGATTTCCACAGTGGCCTTTGTGGGGGTCATCATTTCTGGAATACCACAACCCATAAGATCCTCCGAGCTATGTATTACTGGCCCACTTTATTCCCTGATGTCTGTAGAGAAGTCATAACTTGCATCAAATGCCAGAAGTTCTCAGGAAAGCAACAACTCAAATCTCTGCCATTAAAGCCTGTAGTAGTTTCAACACCCTTTCAGCAGTGGGGATTGGAATTCATTGGAGAAATTCATCCTCCCTCAAGTGGCCAGCACAGATGGATCCTGACTGCGATAGACTATTTCACCAAATGGATGGAGGCTATCCCCACCAGGAGCACTTCCCACAAAGTAATTATCAGCTTCCTGGAGGATATCATAGCCAGATTTGGCTGCCCTAGCAGAATTGTCACTGATGATGCCCCCCCCTTTCGGTCTGAGCCCCTAATCAAGTTCTGTGAGCAGTACGAGATCTCACTGATTCACTCTACTCCCTATTACCCTCAAGGGAATGGGCTGGTGGAATCTTCCAATAAAAGCCTGATCAAGCTCATTAAAAAATTGCTAGAAGACAATAAACGGGCCTGGGATTCGAAACTCAAATTTTCTCTATGGGCTGACCGAGTGACAATAAAGAATTCCCTAGGCATCTCACCTTTCCAACTTGTTTAAGGAACAGAGGCCATTTTCCCTACTCAACTCGCCTTGTTTGTGGCGAAATTCCTCCAGGACCTTGAAGGAGAGCCTGACAATATGGTCAGAAGGATTCATCAGATGGTGGAAGTGCAGCAGATCAGAGAGCAGGTCATGAGAAGGGCCTACAACCATCAACAGAAGATCAAGAAAGCTTTTGACAGGAAGGGCAGAAAGAAAGAATTCGATCAGGGTGACCTGGTGCTCAAATGGGATGCACCCAGGCAGGACAGGGGCAAGCACAGTAAGTTTGATGCCCTCTGGTTTGGGCCTTTCAATATCCTTGAAGTATTTTCAAACAACACGTACAGGTTGCAGGATCTGGAAGGCAAAGAGGTTTTTAGTGGCCCAGTAAATGGGCATTTCTTGAAAAGATGTTTTTTGTGAGCCGCAGTCGGCTCTTTTGTTTTTGTAAATATTGTTTTTGTTTTCAACTTAATAAGTGACTCCATAGCCCAAAAACAAGGCACTGAATCTGCAAAAGGGTTCTTAGAGCATCACAGGGACGACTCTATCCCCCATGGAGCCTAATGTTAGCGGCATTTCTGGT
>ML785665.1:752816-763064 GCA_009831015.1 Picea engelmannii | reverse complement strand
TTTACTGTTGTCCAATGCTCCTTCCCTAGTTTTGACATATACCTGCTCAAAACTCCCACTGCATGTGCAATGTCCGGTCTAGTACAAACCATTGCATACATCAAACTGCCAACTGCACTGGCATACAGAACATGGGACATGTCTTCTTCTTCTTGTGTCTTGAGACACTGATCTGTAGATAACTTTACACATATAGGAATAGGAATCTTGACCAGTTTACTTCCATGCATATTAAACCTCTGCAATATCATCTCAACATATTTTCTCTGATTCAACCAGAGTTTCATGTTTGCACGATCTCTTTTAATCTCCATTCCTAGAATGAAGTTAGCAGCACCGAGATCCTTCATGTCAAATTTGGAGGATAGCTGTGATTTCACCTCCTTGATAACATCCATGTTATTTCCTACCAACAACATGTCATCAACATACAACACTACCTAAATGAAGTGATTACCAACCTGCTTGGAATATACCTAGTGATCAGCTCTGCTTCTTACAAATCCCAATCCAAGGATGTATGTGTAAAACTTTTGGTACCACATCCTAGGTGATTGCTTCAGACCATATAGTGACTTCTTTATCTTATAGACCAACTCTTTATTTCCCTTCACTGCAAAGCCTTCTGGCTGCTTCATGTAGATTTCTTCTTCCAGATCCCCATGTAGGAATGTTGTCTTCACATCCATCTGTTCCACTTCAAGATCAAAAGCAGCAACAATAGATAAAATAAATATAATAGAAGTTAACTTAGCAACAGGAGAAAAAATCTCACCAAAGTCAATTCCCTCTACCTGGGAATAACCTTTTGCTACTAACCGAGCTTTGTATTTCTCCACTTTCTTCTTAAACAACCATTTGCTACCAACAGATTTTCTTCCAGTTGGAAACTCAACTATATCCCATGCCTCATTGTTATCCAAGGCATCCATTTCTTCAACCATGGCCTTCTTCCAGAGTTTACTATCCTCTGAATTCATTGCTTCCCTGACAGTTCTAGGATCATCATCAGTAATAGATAAAGAAAAATTGGAATGAAAATTAGGTGGACTATAGATTTCTAGTTTCCTTCTATCTCTCACTGATCTCCTCAATACTGGGGTATGAGGTTCTTCTTCTTCTACTTCTGCTTCCTCTTCTTTAGATGATTTATATTTTGCATCATCCAACTCAAGCTCTATTTTCTCAGGTTCATCTTGCGTTGGTAGGAATTCATGTTTGGACACATCTTTTACCTCTCTAAAAACAACATCTCAACTGTAAACAATTTTCTTGGTTTCTGGGTTCCAAATCTTATAACCTTTCACACCATCTTTATAACCAATAAATATACACTTTTCATCCTTTTTATCCAACTTACTTCTATTTTCCTTTAGAACATGTACATAAGCATCAAAACCAAACACTCTAAGATGTTGAAGAGAGGGTTTCTTTCCAGACCATACCTCATGTGGAGTTTTATCATCCAACGCTGATGAAGGTGATCGATTGACCAGGTAACATGCTATACCCACTGCCTCTGCCCAGAATTCGTGTCCTAACCCGACACCACTGAGCATGCTCCTTTCTTTTTCCATCATTGTCTTGTTCATCCTTTCTGCAACTCCATTCTACTGAGGAGTGTATGGAGTAGTCTTTTGCCTTGCTATACCACACTTCTTATAGAATTCTTCAAATTCATTTCTGCAGAATTCTCCACCATTATCTGTTCTCAATACCTTTATTTTCTTCTCTGTCTGATTTTCTACCAGAGACTTAAAATCTTTAAATTTACCAAATACCTCATATTTCTTTCTAAGAAAATAAATCCATGTGTTCCTTGAAAAATCATCTATGAATGAAACATAATACACAGATTTACCTAGGGATGGAATAGGAACAGGTCCAAACACATCATTGTGTATCAACTCTAAGATCCCCTTTGCTCTTGTAGCACCAGATGGGAATCTTACTCGATTCTGTTTACCATATATGCAATATTCACAGAAATCAAAATCCAGATCGCAATTAGACATACCTTCAACCATACCTTTACCGTGTAGTGTTCGAAGGCCCTTTTCTCCAATATGTCCCAGTCTTTGATGCCATAACATGGTCTTCTTTCCAGGGACAATATTGGTCTTGTATTCTTTATTTCTTTGTTTAGGGACAACAAAACTATTACAACCATTAGTATAAGTGCTTCCCAGCAACTTGTACAGAGTTCCACACCGAACTCCCCTCATCAACACCATTTCTCCTTGTACCATCTTGCAAGTGTTCTTTCCAAATACAGTATCCACTCCTGCATCATCCA
Source organism: Picea engelmannii (assembly GCA_009831015.1). Taxonomy (NCBI): domain Eukaryota; kingdom Viridiplantae; phylum Streptophyta; class Pinopsida; order Pinales; family Pinaceae; genus Picea; species Picea engelmannii. Next base: position 760,768 of record ML785665.1, on the reverse strand, counting down.
TCTTTCTTACAGATATTAGGCTCTTGACTATTTTTGGAATGTGCAGAACCCCAATGAGAGTTCTAATCCTTCCATATTTTAGCAACAACTTAACCCTTCCATGTCCCAAGATTTTTACTGTCGAGTCATCTCCTAGGAATACATCACCACAATCATATTTTTCAAATTTAGAGAACCACTCCCTGTGAGGAGTCATATGGTATGATGCACCTGAGTCGATCAACCATACATCACGGTCTGCATGTGTACTTGTATATGCTAGGTAAACATCACCTCCTTCTTCAGTGGAGGTTTTCACCTCTGTGGAAGAGGTACTATCAGATCCCTTTGGTTTTTCAACCTTCTTAGACTTGCAATCTTTCTTATAATGCCCTGTTTTACCACACTTCCAACATTTCCTCAAAGATTTTCTTGGAGACTTAGATCTACCTGTAGATTTAGATCTCCACCCCGAAGGCTTACCAAGGTTCCTATCTTCGGTACGCCTTCTTACAAATAAAGCATCTGTGATGTGACCATCCATTCTTTTTCACCTCATCTCTTCAGATAACAAGGATGCAACTACATCCTCATACTTCAATGGAGATTGAGTGGTAATACCTATTGCTATAACCATATTATCCCAAGATTATGGCAAAGAACATAACAAAGTAATACACTTATCTGCTTATGTAATCGTAATATTAGCAGAGCCAAGTTGACTTACCAGAGTATTAAAGGCATTTAGATGTTTTGTCACAGAATATCCATCTTCCATCCTAAGATGATACAACTTCTTTCCAAGAAATAACTTGTTTACCAAGGACTTTGATTCATACAAATTTCCCAACTTATCCCATAGTTCCTTGGCTGTAGATTCTTTTGAGACATTCAACAACACTGAATCTGCTAGGCAGAGTTGAATAATACTCCTTGCTCTTATGTCCAACTTCTCCCAATCTTCCTTCGACATACCAGTAGGTGGTGTACTGGTAGTTTGTGTACTGGTAGGTTGTGTACTAGTAGCTTGTGTGCTAGTAGACGGTGTACTTGTAGGATGTGTACCAGGGTCCACAACAATCCATTGTTCTTTGTCTACAAGAAGGTCCTCCATTTTCAGCTTCCATAGCTCAAAGTTTTTACCATTGAACTTCTCTATCTCGATTCTAGAAGAACTCACCATTCCTCTTTCTACACTCAAATCACCACTGCAAAAGCTCCCACTAAACCCAGGTTTATCACAGACCCAAGATAAACTTGATCTATCAAGACCAAGCCAAACCCTCAACAACAAAGGAGTCCCTCTGAAGCTTAAAATAAGCTCTGATACCACATGTAAGTTTTAAATCTATGAAGTAAATAAATACATATATATTATTAAGCAAAACAAAAATTAATCAATGGCTCATTCACATAGTACACAGAGATTTATACCGGAAACCCTTAACCAAGAAAACCTTTCTTATATTCATTATATCGAATTTCACCATTCACTATACAATATATACAATGTTTTTAGGTATTTCGTAGTTACCAAAACCCTAATCCCTAAAACCGAGATTATTTTTAGTAAACTGATAAAAATAGCAAAATCTGCTAAAAATAGAAAAAACCGCCCAAAAAAACATTTCGGGGCGCTGCCCCGAATGCTATGCGTAACTAGGGGGGGCATACCTGCCCCATCTTGGGACCCCCCTAGGAAAGCACCCGGTGCACATGGAACAAACATAGCACTAGTATGAAGGATCATCAAACGTAGTTGTCATATCTAATGCACCCACAGACACACATGCAAAGAATATAACACATACCCAACACTCCTTGCCTACCAATTTCCTCCTCTCCACCTATTTGCTTTGTGGTTTTCAAGAAATTTTCTTGAAAGAAGAGGGTTTCTTCTACCATCGTCAATACATTTTCTTGAAAAGTCATTTTAGAGTTTTGAGTAAGAGGAACATCAAATGAGAGATGGGAGAAATTACCGAAATCAGAGTTGCAGGAATAGTTTCCTAGTACGGGGAAATCTGGTGAAGAGGGTTAGTTAAGGGCTTCTAAATCACTGACAACATGTTTGAGATACCTTTCCCTATCGATCCTGATCATGTTCGCGTGTCCCTTTAATGGAAACCAAAGTTGAGTCCATACTGTGCTAAAGTATTCGTTCAACTGCTCGGACCAATCTCAACTAAGTAGCATTCCATAATCTTCTGGTATATCTACTACAATGATGTCAATCACTTGAACACATTTTGGGTGTGTTGCCATTCTAATCATGACATCCTTGAGTTCTCCCATAACTTTAAACTGGGTTATATCCAATTGTATCACATGTTTATCACTTTTGAGATGGACTGCATGTAATTTCTTGCAGATAGATAATGGCATAACATTAGAGGATGCCCTTGAGTCAATCAAACAATTATGGAGGTTTCTGTTGAAGACTTCAAATGTCAAGAGGAATGGTGGGACAAGAGGCTTTCCCTTTTTATCTTCAGAGAAAACGTTTACAGTTGGTTTATTTCTTAGATCCGTGAGGGATGGATTTTCTCCTTGTTTAATGCTTGTTATAGGAGTTTCTAATGACTTCAAGGCTTGTAACAAAAAATCCTTTTGTTGGGGAATTATACACATGTCCATGACCGATGTATTTTCATTTAATTTTTTAAAATATTCTACTATGTTGTAGTCTATATTGGGCGATTCTCATGTATGGATGTTTATAGGATTTCGTTGGGAGACAAAAGATTCTTTCGGGTGATCAGATGTTTGTTTTCCTCTCAAAGTGTGGGAAACAGTCAGGTTTCTTGAGACTGACTGAACCTTACTTCGTGTTTTCATAGCCAAGACCTCTGTGGGTGGTTCTTTAACCTTAAATAAATCATCAGAAGGCATCGACAGGTCAGGGTCCCAAAGAAGCATGGTTGTTTCTTCCAGCGGGACAACTTCTTCCTGATCAACAATATTCATAGCTGAGCCACTTGATTGTTAGGTAAGGGAAACTTCGTCTAGGAACCGGTTGGAGATCAAATTCATGGCATGCACCCATTGTGGACAATATCTTTCAGAATGTTTCTCTTGGTGATAGGTACAGAAATATTGGATGCTACATTTTCGAGGTCGATGTTTAAGTTGGCTGGGGGAGGTTCAATTGCTTTGAATGGTGGATTTATTTTAAAAAAGGGTTTATAAGGCCTTTGGCCTTGGTTTCCTTCCCCTTCACTTATTTTCATGTCTATTATTTCATTTGATAACTTATTTATCATTTTTTGTAGGTCTTCTATGTCTCCACTTCCCTTTTCGGGACATTGTTCTGTTTGTTTCCCTGGGGGTATGGTCAACAAGAGTCCTCTCCTGGGTGGAGGTTGAGCTTCCTTCTTAACTAATGAGACCTGGCCTTCTTTACATCCCTTCATTTGGAATTCAATTGTTTTAGCTTCCTCAAAATTCTCAGCTAGGGTCATTTTGGCGGCCCTTTTTACAAACATGGAAATGGAACTAGGGAGAGCACTAGTGTATACTTTGATTTGCAACTCCTTAGTGGGTTTAGCTTCGGGTTGGAATTTTTTTAGGATAGTGGTGAATCGTTGGTTGAATTATTTAACCTTATCCTTTGAACTCATGGTGGTGGCAAACAACTCTGCCATCAAATATCCTATAGTGGTTTCTTCTGCAAATTTGTCTAAGAAATCCTTTTGAAACTTCGTCCAACTAGTTATGGACCCTACATACAAGTTAAAATACCACGTAGAGGATGAATTCTCAAAGGTATAGGGGAAAATCCTACATACTACATATTCATGTTGGACATTCATCAGTCTAATAGCTAGTATGAACTTTTTGATATGCTCTTTAGGCAATCTAGAGGTTTCAGGGTCAAATTTAGGGAGTAACTTTTCTGGATGTCAGGGAAGGTTATGTATGTGTTCGGGGATTTCCAGAGCATCTCTGGCCAACCAAGGTTGATTATTCTAAGGCAGGTTTCCCCTTTCTTCATTATGATCATTGTTATCCTCCATGTCCTTTGACTCTGAAGCTGAGAGTTTCGAGCTAAACCCTTCCTCGTCAGATACAAAATCGTTGGGCTTAGAGCAGTTACTAGTTGGTGTTTCAGGGACTTGATTAAGGGGATGTTCGATCTCGGTGAGGGAGAAAAATATCAGGTCTTCTACCACGTGAAAAAAAACTTGGTCAGGGGTGTCGACCATTGGTCTTCTTACTTGTTTTCTGTGAGGACGTAACGGGGCTAAGGGTAGTGCTCCAATTTGTCGGGCGTAAGCTCTTGTGATTCTTCTAAATTGGTTCAACTCCTCGTGGGGAAGAACATAAGGTATTTCAAGGAATAAATGTTCTTCCTCTTGCTGGGGTGAGTTACTCATTTTAGGAGTACTCAGTGTATGTGGGTTGTCTTGAGAATGACTAGTCATTCATGTGGGATGTTTTTGAATCTATAGGCTGAGTGAAATATTATATCAGAAATATTGTTAGCCATTCATTTATCAGGACCTCCTTTTAGTGCCATTTCTGTTGAGGGGTCCTAAATCCATTTAACTCAACAGTAGGAACCAAACCCACCATTGAGGCCCAATTAGACTTTGCAACATTTGATAGTGGAATGGTTCTCCAGATCTGTCGATCCAGCCAAATAATCGATGGGCTTTAAGTAGTGATTGACAGGATGTCTTCTTATGAAATTTCTGTTGGACAAATTGTCATTGATGTCAACAGTCGATGTGATGATTTGTTGTTATGATGAATTATCATTGTGATTTACCATAAATGATATTGTCATTGATGTCAACAGTATATCAGTTAGCAGAAAATGTCAAACAATATGCAGAAATCAAAGAGATCAGAAGGAAGCGTAAGCTCGGGAGGAGGAGTGAATAGTATACAGAGATCAAATCTCAGAATCAAAAGCATAATCTCAGGAGGAGTGAACAATATGCAAAAATCAAAGATCGGAAGGAAAAGCGTAAGCTCAGGGTGAGAAGCCTTAGTAGTTGTCCGATCAAGAAATTGACCCTGTTGATCGTCTCATATTATGAATGTTGGTCATATGAGTTACCGTGGGCTTGAGGACTATTGGAGGATCGTGACTGTCGGATCTACAAGACAGATCAATGACAGGGATAGATTGCGGAGATTGGAAGGAGAATTAAACGACTCACTAGTTCCAATACCACAATTGGTCAAGATTGTCAGATCTCATAGACTCAAATATCGACAACTTTGATTGATCAATCAAACGATCAAATTAATTCAAATTGAGTTGTGACCATCAGATGTGCAATCGCTAGATCAACGACAGGGATATATTGTGGAGATTGAAAGGATAATTAAATATTGTGCTAGTTCCAATCAGGATCGTCAGATCTTATAGCTTTGAAGATCGATGATTGTGGATGACTCAACAACAACGAACAACTTCAAATTGTGGAGTTTTGGTGACGATTTAAATGACTCGCAAGTTGTGGTTCCACAATCATCCTTGATCGTGGATTTGCTTCAAGAATCTTCACAACCGTTGGATCACTTTCAGTGGAAGGATAGGATAAGCAAGGCAAAAGGATTGAGAATTGGATTATCTGAATATCCATCATCCGTTGGATCATTTTCGAGTGGAAGGATAGGATAAGTGAGGTAAAAGATATGAGATCTCATTTATGCAAATTTTTGTCAGTCGTTGGATAATTCTAAGTGGAAGGAAAGGATAAGCTAGAAAAGAAGCATCGTATATAGATTGAGCCATCGATCTAAGAACATAATCAATGAAAAACATTGAGTTTGGGTCTAAATTTGTGAGGAGGTTACGCTCCAGAAAATCTCACTTCGATAATTTTCAGTTTGAGATTTGAAAGACTCGAAGAATAGAGAGCCAAAAATCCAAAATGAATAAGGACCATCGGATCTGGAGAACATACGATGACTGTTACATCAAGGAGATCTACATCAACAAACCAGGTCAGCATGAACATGTGGTAGACCACGTCAGCAAGGACGTGAGGGATATCTATGTCAACAGACCACGTTAGCAAGGACATGTGGCAGAGCACATTAGCAGACCACGTCAACAAGTACACATGGCATAATTAGGTGATGACAAGTGTCAAGAGGAAATTGGCTTGTGCCATGTAAACAAGTGATGTAAGCAAGTTACATCACTCCAGGAGATTTACTTTAGAAGTTTCACCACCAACAAATGTCAAAAGTCTCGAAGTCACTCTCAACTGTCTATCTAAGATACACTTTGGGAGTTAGGACAACCGTTAGATCCAGGAGAAGAACATGTGCCAAATGAGGAGATCCACTTCAGCAAGGAAACATGGCACAATCAGACAATGACAAGTGTCAAGGTGAATTGAAATTTTAGGTACGTGCAAATCAAGAATATGAGTGACACGTGGAAGCTAACACGTCATCAAGTGACGTAAGTATGTTACGTCACTTAGAGAGTTTTCTTCGGGATTTTTACCACCAGAACTTTCCCAAAGTCCTGAAGTCTTGAATGCCGAAGTCCCGAAGTGAACACGAAATGTCTGATCTGAAGATCACTTCGAGAGCATTCTCGACCGTTGATCTACTATAGTGGAAGGATAGTGTAAGTGAAAATGTTAACTGACAACAAGCGATCTCCACCATATTATGACTTACCACAAAATGTGTTCATTCCGAAGGAAAATGGGGCGACGTCTATTCGAAACTTCTGAAGTCTCGAATGCTGAAGTCTTGAAGTGGACATGGGTCATCCGATTTGTAGAATACTTCGACTGCATTCTCAACCATTGATCAAAAAACAGTGTAAGGATAGTGTAAATATAATAGCCGAAGTCCTAAAGTAAATGGTGGCCATCCATCTCTAATTCTTGATTATTTCCTAGCCATTGGATTAAGCAATGAAAGGATGAGTGTAAGGATAAAGTCTGACCATTGATCTGGTTCTGTGAAATAAACCATCTGATCTGATTCGAAGGTTTGAAAAGTTGAAATCCCGAAGTTCCGAAGGGTGAAGTCCTGATAATCGTCCATATCATCAGGAGATTGAATCATGACCATTTAATTGATAAGTGATCAAGCGCTCGTCTCACCTAACATCTGATTAACGCCATTGGTCATATGGTAAAGATATTTAAAAGGCAGAATGTAATGCGTCTCTTAAATTGATAAGATTGTGGTTCTACACCAATGCTCATATGAACATGGTTTGAAGGAAGCATCGATTTCTGTAATCACAGAGATGAAGGAAATCGATCCATACCTGTGATTGATTTATGAAAGTAAAGGGGATGCCAGGTTTCAAGTTGAAGACTCAGAATGATGATCTTTAGTGGTCCCAAAATTTGTTGTAAATGCACAAGTTAGTTATAACTTGTTGCACAAGTCGGCCCAATAACGTAAACAAGTTTTGAGAATAAAAAAGTATAAATACAACCATGATCGGTTCACTTGGCGATGTGGCTCATGGAAAGAAAAAGGGGATGTGGACCTAAGGTCCATGCGAATATCAGAGGGAAGAAGAATTGAAGGAGGCACATATATCAGAGGAAAGATAAAGCGAAGAAGGCGCAAATTTTAGACAAAAGATGAAGTGTGGTGATGAGCGTTTATGGTATACCTCTGATCATGAAATAGAGTTGATTCAATAATGGATCACTGCTACTAGATTTGAATTACTATATGAACTCTAGTTGGATAGACTGCGTTGTATCAACAAAATGGGTCTTGTGGAAAGCTAGGTCTTGCTTGAGAGTTGGTTCTCCTTACTTCAGTTGGTGCTGAAACAAATTAGTTGGTGCTGGGAAAATCCTTATTACTATATTCACATATATACATATACATTATAAAAAATATTATACAAACATCTAGTATCTCTTGTCCATTGTGATTATGCTTTAATTATTCTTAATCTGTTCAATTATGTTTTAACTGCTAACTTGTAAGAAGAAAAGTTAGAAAAGTCCACACACTAATTCACC
>ML785665.1:706152-752784 GCA_009831015.1 Picea engelmannii | reverse complement strand
GTGTGTTCAACAATTGGTATCAGATGGGTTTCCTTCAGCACAATTTAAACACTGGAAGGTAGATTATGAAGAAATGTGTGGACAGATGGCTCTCTCCACAATTGAAGCTCCCTTATTTGATGGAATAGATTATTCTTCATGGAGAGAAAATATGAAACATTATTTGAATTCAAAAGGGTCTGAAGTTTGGAATTCAGTAGTAAGCAATCCCTGGGACTTAACTACATCAAAGAATCTATCCAATATTACAGTCCAAATAAGAGCAAGGAAGAACAATGAACTGGCATTGAAGATTATTTTCAATGGATTATCAGATACAGTCAAAGCAAGCATAGGGATATGCACATCCGCCAAGTACTTATGGCTGATGTTATAAGAGATGCATCAAATCAAAATACAAGACACATAAGACATTCCTATCAAGGATGAAGAGGAAGACTCAACCATCAATAAAGGTAAAGACTCTCCACAATATCTCGATTGCAATAATGTTGATATTAAATCCTCCCCTGCAAATAAAGAAGAAGACTCAGATACAATAAAATAATGTTCTTTTAGCATTTATCCCATGGAATAAGTATAAGAAGAACTATCAAAGACCAAACAAAAGGTTGATTGGAGTCTCTGTGAATACCGTTATGACCACAACGATTCAAACTATAACTATCTTCATGACTACACTAAAGAATTTCTTGAAAAGAGTCAAAAAAATATCTTGGAAATAAAGGAAATGCTCAAGGAAAATGAAAATATAATAAATGAGTAGTATAATCAGTTAGAATAGAAATAAGAGGAGATCGAGAAGCTGAAGAAATAAATTAATCAAGTAAAAGAAAAGAAGAAGGAAGATGATAAGATTAGCAATCAAAATCATATCCTGGAAATAAAAGAAAATCTCAAAGACAATGAAGAAATCATATCTGAGAAAAATATTTAGTTAGAAAACAAAGAAGAAGAGATCAAAATATTGAAAACAGAAGTTACTAATCTAACAAAAGAAAAGGAAGAGGAGACCGAGAGGCTGAAAAATGAAACTAGTCAAGAAAAAGAAGAAAAGAAGGAAGATGATGAACCAACCAAAAACCTCGAAGAACTAAAAGAACTATGGGAAATCTATTTCAATATTAAAATCCAACTTGAAGAAGCCAAAAGGAGAGAGGAGGTAGTGAGGAACCAGTTGAACAAAAAGGAAGAATCATGTCATAAGCTGGAAGCAAAAGTTGTGAATCTTAGAAAGAAGGTTGAGGAGTCAAACACCCAAATCAAGTTATTGAACAACTCCATGACCCTGGATGAGATCTTGGATAGTCAGAGATCACCAAATGACAAATTTGGTCTTGGATACAACAAGGAAGAAATCAGTGCTCCTAAGAAACCCAATGCAGGTCCTTCATTTGTAAATGGTGAAGACAGGTCTGATGCAGGTCCTTCATTTTCAAAAGGTGAAAACAGGTATGACACATGTCCTTCATTTGTAGAGGATGAAGACAGGTATGACACATCTCCTTCACTTGTAAAAAGTGAAAGCAGGTATGACTTAGGTTCTTCACGTTCAAGAAATAAAAGAAACACTACAAAATTTAGAAGATCAGATCAAGGAAGATATCAAGAAGCTACTCATATACCTCAAAGCAATTTTAGAAGAGAGACACCTTCATGGATGAATCAAAGAAGGTATTAAAGTGTTTTTAATAGTTCTTGTTTTTCTTGTAATGAATATGGACATAAAGCCTTGGATTGTAGGCATCATGGAAGAAAACAATTTGGTAGGTTCAACAAAAGTAGAAGATGTTGGAACTGCAATCATGTTGGACATATTGCTACACATTGTTACACTATGAGATGCTACAATTGTGGTGGATATGGCCACAAAGCCCATAACTATTGGAACTCAAGAAAATAGTCAATGATAAATTCTTCATACAATACGACAAAAAGAGTAAATGAAACATGAAAGAAAAAGGAAGTTGCAGTAATATAAGATCATAGAACAAAGTTCAAGAAATTAGGACACTCACAGATGTGGATAGAAAAGACTGAACAAATAAACAAGAGTGAAGTTAATTGCTGTAAAAAGGATTGCAGTCATGTGACAAGCATAGTATAAAATTTATTAGACAACTTTAGAGAAATGTATAGTAAAGAATCATCTTGGATAAAGATGGATACATATGGTTAGAGATCGATGAGAATCAATGGGCAGATCCAAGGGTTGTTTGAATAATATGAGCTACAATTGCGTAGTGTTCCAGTAGGACAACAACATCCATAGAAACAACATTATGATGTACAAAATGATGTACATGACATCCTGTAGAGATAAAAAGAAGAGAGGCCTTGTCAGAAAGAGCTACCCTTTTAGAAACAAAGGGGGAGAATAGTTAGAAGCGAAGAGAAAAGAGTGACATGGGGATTCATTCGGTTATGACAATAAAAGGATGATTGTAGGAAGAGTTACCCAAGTTCAGATTCTGGTCAGTAACATATAGAGATTTACCACAGGAGGAAAAACCCTTTTCCATTGATGACAAAGGGGGAGAGAAACTTCATAAGAGGAAAGCATCATCATATGGAGAGTTTTGTATACGAAGTTAGTGGGTTTCCCTCAATGAAAAAGGGGGAGATTGTTGGACAAATTGTCATTGATGTCAACATTCGATGTGATGATTTGTTGTTATGATGAATTTTCATTGTGATTTACCATATATGAGATTGTCATTGATATCAACAGTATATCAGTTAGCAGAAAATGTCGAACAATATGTAGAGATCAAAGAGCTCGGAAGGAAGTGTAAGCTCAGGAGGAGGAGTGAACAGTATGCAGATCAAAGCTTGGAATCAAAAGCATAATCTTAGGAGGATGAGGGAATAGTATGCAGAGATCAAAGCTCGGAAGGAAAAGTGTAAGCTTAGGGTGAGAAGCCTCAACAACTGTCCGATCAAGAAATTGACTATGTTTATCATCTCATATTACATACGTTGGTCATATGAGTGACCGTGGTCTTGAGGACCATTGGAGGATAGTGATCGTCAGATCTGCAAGCTAGATAAACGACAGGGATAGATTGTGGAGATCAGAAGGAAAATTAAATGACTCACTAGTTCCAATCCCGCAATTGGTCTAGATCGTCAGATCTCATAGACTCGAATATCGATGAATGTGATTGATCCAACAAATGATTATATTAAGTCGGATTGAGTTGTGACCGTCAGATGTGCAATCACTAGATCAATGACAGGGATAGATTGTAGAGATAGAAAGGATAATTAAATATCGCGCTAGTTCCAATCCCACAATTAGTTAGGACCGTCAGATCTTATAGCTTTGAAGATCGACGATTTTGGTTGACTCAACAATAACGCACAACTTCAAACTGTGAAGTTTTGGTGACGAGTTAAATCACTCGCAAGTTGTGGTTGCACAATCATCCTTGATTGTGGATCTGCTTCGAGAATATTCACAATCGTTGGATCAATTTAAGCGGAAGGATAGGATAAGCAGGGAAAAAGGCTTGAGAATTGGATTATCCGAATACCCGTCAGCCGTCAGATCATTTTCGAGTGGAAGGATAGGATAAGCGAGGTAAAATATTTGAGATCTCATTTATGTGAATTTTCGTTAGCCGTTGGATCATTATAAGTGGAAGGACAGGATAAGCTAGAAAAGTAGCATCGTAGATATATCGAGCCATCGATATAAGAACATGATCAACGAACAACATTGAGTTCGGGTCTAAAGTTGCAAGGAGGTTATGCTCTAGAAAATCTCACTTCGAGAATTTTCAGTTTGATATTTGAAAGACCCGAAGCCTGGAGAGCCAGAAATCCAAAATGAATAAGGACCATCGGATCTGGAGAACATACGATAAACATTAGATCAGGTAGATCTACGTCAGCAGACCATGTCAACAAAGACGTGAGGGAGATCTATGTCAGTAAACCACGTCAGCAAGGACATGTGGAAGACCATGTTAGCAGACCATGTTAGCAAGTACACATGGCATAATCAAGTGATGACAAGTGTCAAGAGGAAATTGGCTCATTCCATGTCAACAAGTGATGTAAGAAAGTTACGTCACTCCAGGAGATTTACTTCGGGGGTTTCACCACCAACAAATGTCAAAAGTCCCAAAGTCCCGAAGGACGAATTTTCGAAGTCACTCTCAGTCGTCCATCTGAGATACACTTCGGGAGTTAGGACAACCATTAGATCCAGGAGAAGATCATGTGCCATATGAGGAGATCCACGTCAGCAAGACTATGTCAGCAAGGACACATGGCACAATCAGACAATGACAAATGTCAAGGTGAATCGACATTTCAGGTACATGAAAATCATGAATCTGAGTGACACGTGGTAGCTACTCAGGTCATGACATGTCATCAAGTGACGTAATTAAGTTATGTCACTTCGGGATTTTTACTTCGAGAGTTTTACCACTAGCACTTGCCCGAAGTCCCGAAGTGGACATGAAATGTCCGATCTGAAGATCACTTTGGGAGCATTCTCGACTGTCAATCTACTATAGTGGAAGGATAGTGTAAGAGGAAATGTTAACCGACAACAAGTGGTCTCCACCGTATTATGACTTACCTCAACATGTGATCACCCCGGAGGAAAATGGAGCAACGTCTATTCGAAACCTCCGAAGTCCCAAATGTCGAAGTCCCGAAGTGGACATGGGTCATCCAATCTATAGAATACTTCAGCTACATTCTCAACCATTGATAAAAAACACAGTGTAAGGATAACGTAAGTATAATAGCCGAAGTCCTGAAGTAAATGGTGGCCATCCATCTCAATGCTTGATTAATTCTTAGCCATTGGATTAAGCAATTAAAAGATGAGTTTAAGGATGAAGTCTGACCATTAATCTAGTTCTGTGAAATAAACTATTTGATCTGATTCGAAGGTTTGAAAAGTTGAAATCCCAAAGTTCCTAAGGGAGAAGTCCTGACAATCGCCCATCTCATCGGGAGATTGAATCGTGACCGTTGAATTAATAAGCGCTCAAGCGCTCGTCTCGCCAAACGTCTGAGTAACGCCATTAGTCATATGGTAAAGAGATTTAAAAGGAAGAATGTGATTCATCGCTTAAATTGAGAAGCATGTGGTTCTACGCCAATGATCATATGAACATGGTTTGAAGGAAGCGTCGATTTTTGTAATCACAGAGACGAAGGAAATTGATACATACCTGTGATCGATTTATGAAAGTAAAGGGGATTCCATGTGTCAAGTTGAAGACCCAAAATGATGATCTTTGGTGGTCCCAAAAGTTGTTGTAAATGAACAAGTTAGTTATAACTTGTTTCACAAGTCGGCCCAATAACTTAAACAAGTTTTGAGCATAAAAAAGTATAAATACAACAATGATTGGTTCACTTGGTGATGTGGCTTGTGGAAAGAATAAGGGGATGAGGACCTAAGGTCCATGCGAATATCACAGGGAAGAAGAAGTGAAGGAGGCACAGACATCAGAGGAAAGATAAAGTGAAGAAGGCACGAATTTCAGACAAAAGATGAAGTACGGTGATGAGCGTTTATGGTATACCTCTGATCATGAAATAGAGTTGATTCAATAATGGATCACTGCTACTAGAGTTGAATTACTATATGAACTATAGTTGGATAGACTACGTTCTATCAGCAAGTTGGATCTTTCTTAAGAGTTGGTGTTCCTTACTTCAGTTGGTTCTGAAACAAATTAGTTGGTGCTGGGAAAATCCTTATTACTATATTCACATATATACATATACATTATACAAAAGCTTATACAAACATCTGGTATCTCTTGTCCATTGTGATTATGATTTAATTATTCTTAATCTATTCAATTATGTTTTAACTACTAACTTGTAAGAAGAAAAGTTAGAAAAGTCCACACCAGGGGTGATTTTAAGAACCCCCCCTAAATTTATATGTATAATAAATGGGTGAATCCCCATGATACATAGGAAAAATTGAAGGTTATTTTATCAATAATATAATATGTATATATGATTTTTTGGTGAATCTTTTAGTCAATTATATAATCTTGTAAAAATTTGGTGAATATTTCATTGAACTATAAACTCTTGTAAAATCTTGGTGAATCTTTCACTGAATTATAAAACCTTGTAAAGTATTGGCGAATTTTTTGATAAAGTATAAAACCATATATAATAATGTGAAAATGTATTCATTAAAATGTAATATACTCGTTTTACATATTTGGAAAAATAAACATGATTTTTCCATCCTCTAGACGATGTTACAAGCATTAGTGGTTATGTTTGTCAAGGTTCTCATTGTACACTCTTGCATATCCCTCTATCATTTTTGATGATATATCAATGAGAGATTAAGTCACAGTCGTTGATCTCAAGAGATCAAGATCAGATATTGATCATTGATCACTTTGGAGATAGGGTTTTAGTCATTAAGGGATTATAAAAGCATATCTAAGGAGGGTGAGAAGCATACAATGAATGCATAGGAGAAAGAGGGAGACTTGCTCATGTACTTGTGTCTAAGTGGGTAGGGCTAAGGAAAGGGTCCAAGGGTCAGCGAGGGAGATAACATCTAGGTGGGCTAGGCTATCAACTACAACATTGTAATTCCTCTAATGGGCCATTATCCCAAGACAGGAACCCAGGATTTTATTTAATAAAATAAAACTTAGAATCGGTTTCCCCACAAGAGTTTTTCCAGGGGTGTTTACCCTAATCTCATGTGAAAATGTGTTTGGTTTCTGTGTAGTGCTTCCACTTATATTTTTCGTTGAAAACCTAGTTGTGATAATAATTAATAAACAAAGTTTATTTGGATTGTTAGTCGTGTGATGGGTTTAATAGGAAATTCAACACACTTCATGTGATGTGGGGTACATGGTGAAACCCTATCCCTTTGTTGTATCCTATATTGTTTTGGTTGATTGACAATTGGAACACTTACTATAGGTGGATTCTTTTACTCAAGATATGTGGTAGAGGAGGCACACTTCTTATGGAGGAACTTGGAAGTTGTTTTATGTGGCATTAACATTTTCTACATGGCACACATGTTGATGAGGATGAGACCTTGGCATAGGATGTGGATTTATCTTGTGGAGGAGCACTAAGAACTAGGAGGAAGGGTGATTCACCCTAGGAGCATCGATACCACATGGAACACTTCAAGAGGTTGATCATTTGGCTAGAGGGAATCTTGTTTGGAGGGCGCACCACTTGTAGGTTGTTGTGGACTCAGTACACATGTGGAGGAGGAGAATTGGAGCTTAGGAGATGGTATTATAGAGTGTGCATCCTTGTGAAAAGGAGCACTTGACATGTGGAGCCTTAGCTTGGAGAGAACTATAATACAAAAACCAACAATACTTCTACAAGTTGTCTCCTACCTTCTGGCTTGCAAATCAAATTCCAAACTAATTTGATCTACGAAAATGTTTGGTAGTGAGAAGATGACATCAACAACTTATTGATGGTCCTCCAAATTTTTTTATTTTCTTTCCCATTCACACTCTTATACTTCCTCTATTACCTAAGTAAATATCCCTTCTTTGAAACCATAAAGAATTTTGAGCCTCCCTTGACACTAACAAATTACATTCCCAATTGAATAAGATTTACCAAGAGATCATATTAGACAATTCCATCAATCCTAACTGTCATTACCTTATAATCCAGAGAAACATTAAGTTTGGATTCAATAAAAATACAAACTTATAAGATATCTCCATACAAGGACACAACTAGACTTGTAGTCAGATTACAATGATAACAATATTCATTTATCTATGGGAAAAAAAATCAGGAAATGGATATATGAATTTTTTTTACATAAAATATCAAAGGCTACCTTCTCTAGTGGAAGATCTATCCCTAAATGACCCCGTGAAATAATAATACCATTTGCCCCTCGCAATATCTCATCAAAGTGCTCTAGACCCTGCAACATAAGTTGTGTGTATATTAATATTCAAATAAGCAACTACTTCTTGTGCAATGTGATTATCTAAGACTGATTAAACATGAAAAGGAAAGTTTAAGACTAGGAAACTTCATTCAATGATCTAGAAAATACTTGTATAGTGTCAATCTTAGCAAATATTTGTCTCTTGAAGATTCCCAAGCCCATCAAGATACATGCGGGTCTATACAAGACAAAAGGAGGAAATGGATTTTACATCAATTCGATGTTAGAATCAAGCAAACAAATTTCTAGGTGGCCTCTAATACATCTAATACATTATGTTATTCTATAGTTTAAATGTTAGTATAAAATCCTTTTCATATGTACAATAGATAAGATGTTCACTATTTGAGGTTATTCAGTTATAAGGGAGAGGTCCCATGTCACAGAAACAAAACAAATAATTTTTTTTCGTCATTTACTAATGAAGCATGCATAAAAAAATATCACCTTGTTACTTCATTGTCAATTCATAATGATTTTCAAAAGTACATATGATAATGCATTCATATTTGAAGTTTACTATAATGCATCTACTTGAAATTTGTCAAATAATAAGAAGAAATGAGCATCATAGAAACAGATCAGCCTAAAAATTAAAAGGCATAAAGTAGCACTATGAAGTTGATTCCAGAAACAAATCTTGATAGAATTTTTTATATGTGAGATCCATCATAGTATCTAGTAACAACAAAAGCTCAGAACATGAGCAAGAACGTAACTTTGATGTCATATTTCTTACTTGTATAATGTCTTCGGCATGTCGTGTGTATGACAAAGAAAGAAATTCAATGTTGTTGTGAACTCCCCAAGTTGCAATAACCTACAAAGAACAAACAATAGTAATACATCAAATTCCAAACCTTATCAGAATCAAATCACAAGATGCACAATAAACCTTAACAAAAAAATTGACTAGTGCCCTGCATTTTGTAAGGCTACATTTACCCCACCAGAAAAAAACTTGCATTGTCCATTAATCAAATCCATTTTGAAGAGAAAAGGTTACCACAATAACTAATAAATTCATAAATTAATTTATTTGTCACTTTAAATTCATGTCAGTTACATACTGCATGCTTTCAGTTTATAAAGTTTAACCTAAGGGCCTTAATGAAAGCCAATATTGTCTTCTGGCATAGCTTCATGAAAATTTGAGGAAGGGTGTGTACAATCCAAATCATGCATAAATATAGGCGTGCATGACCTACACTACACAAGTCAAAAGAATCTTGGCATGTGTGTTGTACTTTTGCTTGATCAATAACAACTCTGAGTTGAAGACAACATTGAAATAATTGAAATTCAAAGATTAGGAATAAATAAGAAAGCCTTTAATATAAGGGAAACTAACCATCAATAAATCCAATTTAGAGATATGATGTCCTCCATATTAATATTCATTAGGTTGGGAACAAATAGACAATTAGCATTAGGGTTTCTAACTTCCAGATGGTCTCACAATTGTTTGAATTGAGCACCCCTAGTGATAACAAAGAATGAAAATATTTTGAAAAATTAGATTCTATGAGCTTCTAGAGGCATTATGTTGTCAAATATTGCAGATGCCCCAAGGTAAGAATTAACCAGGTAGATGATACCCCAAAAACCATACATTATATTTTATAAACTACAAGTAAATTTTGTTCTACGTGTAAGATCCAATTTACAATAATTAGCATAGACAAATTAACTAGTGGATAGATAGATAGTGAGTAAAATTCTCATCCCAATATGTCAAACAACTATGACTTTATTATCAAGTTCTCACCTGCCACACATTTTGGATGTGAGAATGTAACTAGCATTTGAATGTGTAACATCCAAGTTAAAGATTTCTTTGCTCAGTTTTGTTGCGTTTTCATTCAAGGAGGATCAATTTCGATATGTAAAGGTTCAAGAGGGAAAATTCAAGAGTAAAGAAATTTGTTGACACCTCATACACTCTCCATGCATATTTTACCCATTTACATCATTTTTCCAAAAACCCTAGCTTACCCTACGTTTTTCTAGGGTAGGAATGTGTTTTTCCCTTTTGCACTCCTTCCCCTCACTCATTTCATGAGATTCCACTTTACCTTACTCCCTAACATTACCCCCCACCCCCCTAAATTTTCTCAATAATTTAGGAAACCCCTAACCCATCATTCCACTTCATTTTCCAAAAATCTTTGAAGGCACATTTTCCATAAATGACCTTTTTAGTCATCTTTTTTCTAAACATATTGTGGCCAATAAGAGATGAATATTTAGAAACCGGAAGAGGTTTATGCTCCTAAAGTAAAATAACCTATTTCATATTTTACACAGGTATAACAGAATGAGAGATATGTTCACATCTTCACAACCTATTTTTCTAACTGAGCAAAGTCTTGTTTTAGACATCTTTTTGCATAAAATATTGTGAACAACTGGAGCATAATTTTGGGAAACTGAGAAAGGTTTATCTAAAAATCATATTCATCTAAAATAACCTCTCTCACGTTTTACACAGATATCTCAGATTAATATATTCATTCCCAGATCCCATGAACTCAAATGACAACAAATGCTTTCTTGTGGGCTTATTTTCATTATGAGAGTTCTGGCCTAGAAATTCTCTTTGATCCCATGGATTTTTGTTTTCACACTTTGTTGTGTTTCTAAGCCAATTACCTTCTTTATGGACGTTATAAGTATTTTCATTGACATCATGAATGAAATTTCTATAATACTTCCATGGCTTGCTTAATATCAAATTCTAGGCATCCATAGGCACAACATCACATAATATTGTCCTCATATGATCCAATGTTAAATTAAACATAACATGATTGACTAAAAATCACGTTGTCATGTTTCTCAACCAAGAAATATTATATTGATTCAATTTTGGAATAAAATAAAGATATCACTCATGTACCATCTTTTTACTTAAACAATTATTCAACCACTAACAATAAATAATTACTTTGCATACCACCTTACCTTGACTCTTGCAAAAGGGTTCAAAGACACTTCTCCTCCTCCAGTGAATATCTAGAATATCTTACTTCTAATCACTAATGTACATTGGATCATTAAGCTCTCTCAAATTTCATCTTCGACCTGTTTTTCTCAAGGTTCTTTAGCCACCACAATTTTGTTTGCAACTCCAATGTCATAAGGAAAATATTGGGCTCCATGAACTCCATTGCATATTTATCACTTTAGTGGCCTCAATAACAATATTTAGGTTTCCCTGTACCTATACCTCCAACACCAAAGCCTCCTATTCCTTAAAAGTTAGTGTTCATTGTTTTCCTCTTTACCTTCTTTTGAATCTTATATCCTCTTTCCACAGAATAACAATGTTAAATTTAGGTATAAATTCAGAAATAGGGTTGTTGGTAATAAACCATGGTATAAATGAAGATTATTACTAAACACAAAACAAACAACTAGCCTACAAATGTGGCCATGGCTTCAAATATCAACACAATTTAAATGTAAGGGTGTTGCCATAGGAGAACATTATTGCAGTCAGAAGTCAGTATTGAGCATTATGAAATTTAATGTGTAGTGAGTAAAACTCTAGAGAATGGAATTGACATCATACTTGTAGGCAGGAACCCTATACTGTGAATAGTGCTCCAGTCAAAATCATGGGAAGAATCAAGAATGATAGTCCTACAATAGTAGACCAGAACAACATCTCCATATGTGGCAGATTTATGCATGCAAATAAATACATAATAGAGGTTATATCTAACATAGAATTAGAGTCCATGAGAATTAATTAATTGGGTTCATGAATTATTTTTGCAGTGCATACTTGTGTAGTAGCGGGATTCATGGTGAATATGGCATCTTGAATATTTCCCAAAAAGTCATCCAAAATTAGAGCTCCACAGACCATGAAAAATCTGCATATACTGAATTTCGGAGATGTTTGGGCATTTGCAAGTGTGAAGATTATCAAACCCACCATAAGCAATACAATCGAGATGTATTCTTTCATTGAATATTTCCTTCTTAAGCCTGGTATGAAGGCCCCCATAATCATCACTGGTAAAACCTACAATGGATCAAATCATATAATAATGTGCAATCCAACACTAACCTCGAGTACAATCATTTATATCTACAGGAGGTTAATATACCTTGGTAGAGTTGAACATGATTTGGGTAGGATAGTTGAGAAACATCAGAGATCCCTTGGTCAACCCTTGGGATCCCATCAGTACTACAAAGATATTTATGTATGTTTTCCATGGATTCACGATCTACTTCAGTCGGAAGCCGTTGAGATATATAAGCACAATATAGTATATACACAAAGCCTTGTACAAAAGTGAAATACCACCCATAGCTTGACCTAGAAAAACAAAAAAAGTGAATTGTGGATAAGTAAACATGGATTATTTTGTAAGTTTTTCTCAATAACCAATGAAATCAAAATGATGACAGTAATTAGATGTGTTTAAACTTTAATCCATATAAGAACTAATATGGTAGTTGCAATGAGTAGGAAAAGTACCTCATAGAATCCATTAACCAAACACCCAAGAAAGAATCCTCCAGCGTAGATGAGGCACTAAAACCATTTGGGATTTCCTGCTAACTTTATACCCAACAAGCTCATTCCCTGATTGTCATTGCTTAAATTTACTCCACCCATGGCATGAATCTAATTAGGACAAATGTGGAAATCAACAAATTTTCCTCTATCGTTAACAAAATTTGAATTTCCTTGTCCTCCTTATAATACTTGTGAGGAATCCAGCCAAAGAATTGCTCTACACAATAAAGACAAATGCAGGGCCCAACATCACCTTCGATTCCAAGATAGACTTTGTCATATATACAAACAAGCAAGATACCATAAAATGATGGTAAATATGGGTGGAATTAAGTATCTCTATAGTCATGAACAAGAATTCTAAGTAAGGAGTACAAGCAGAAAAAATACTGAAGCAAAAATGAGAAGATATAAGACACCCTCATCACCAAACAACAATAGAGTTATCAGAATTTAGTACGTTCACAAAAATTGGGTAACTCAAAGAAATAACTTATCTTTGCCCATCAAAACCTCACACTTGGGCCACAACATAAAGAGATAATAATGTCCCATAAATATTGCATCATGAAAAAATGAGTAATAAGACTTCAAGCATGGTTGCAACCTAGTCATGTAATGTAGGCAAGGTCTAAGAATTTTAGAGTAAGTTTACATCTTAGCCAATGCAGAGAACCAAAACATCCAATTATTTTCAGTGATGCATGTGTACAAAAGAACCAAGAAAGACATAATATAAAACATAAGATAAAATTTGAAGAATCTGATCTACAAATTTAGCTTGAATCATTTTGGATATAATAATGAATGGTGCCAATCAACAACATTATTCAATCTCTCCTACTAGTTTGGCGGAAAAAAACCAGGAATTAGATGGGTTTCCACATAGATTCTAAACCTCTTACACAAGGATATGAATCCTTAGAAAACATAATATACCAAACTAAGTTCTTCAACGTCTTACATATGGATATGGATTCTTAACCAAAAGATCAATCTAGGGTCATCAACTGGGGTCTTCAACAAAGTACCCATTATCATTAGTTTTATTATCATTCCAATAGCTTGCATGATAGACTTGCTATAGTGAAGGGACACCAAGGGAGGTGGAATTTGATGGGTTCCACTCGAAGAAGAGAAAGACCAGTTTGGTTTCCAACTTTCCATGTAATAAGATGGATGATTCAGAAATAACTATAGTAAGTTGCTCGATACAAAATGTTCATAATGTAGACACAATTAACAAGTCAACCTCAGCTAAATTCAAATTTAAGTAATCCAAGAAGTTTGTGAATGTAGGAAGAAAACTACCATACAGGAACCCACCACAAGCAATACAACCGAGATGTATTCTTCCACTGGATATTTCCTTCTTAATCCTGGTATGAAGGCCCCCATAATCATCACTGGTAAAACCTGCAATGGATCAAATCATATAATAATGTGCAATCCAACACTAACCTCGAGTACAATCATTTATATCTATAGGAGGTTAATATACCTTGGTATACTTGAACATGATTTGGGCAGGATAGTTGAGAAACATCAGAGATCCCTTGGTCAACCCTTGGGATCCCATCAATACTGCAAAGAGATTTATGTATGGTTTCCATGGATTCACGATATTCTTCCGTCGAAATTCGTTGAGATATATAAGCCCAATATAGTATATACACAAAGCCTTGTACAAAAGTGAAATACCACCCATAGCTTGGCCCAGAAAAACAAAACAAACGAATTGTGGATAAGTAAACATGGATTATTTTGCAAGTTTTGCTCAATAACTAATGAAATAAAAAAGATGAAAATAATTAGATGTGCTTAAACTTTAATCCATCTAAGAACTCATATGGCAGTTACAATGAGTAGGAAAAGTACCTCACAAACTCCATTAACCAAATAACCAAGAAAGAATCCTCTAGCCCAGATAAGGAGCTGAAACCTTTTGGGGTTTCCTACTAAATTTATACCCAATAGGCTCATTCCCTGATTGTCATTGCTTAAATTTACTCCACCCATGGTCTAAATCTAATTAAGACCAATGGGGGAATCAACAAATTTTCCTCTGTCGTTAACAAAATTTGAATTTCCCTGTCCTCCTTGGAATACTTGTGAGGAATCCAGCTGCAGAATTACTCTACACAATAAAGACAAATGCAGGGCCCAACATCACCTTCAATTCCAAGATAGACTTTGGTGTATATCCAAACAAGAAAGATACCATAAAATTATGGTAAATATGGGTGGAATTAAGTATCTCTATAGTTATGAACAAGAATTTTGAGTAAGGAGTACAAGCAAAAAAATACTGAAACAAAAATGAAAAAGCTATAAGACACCCTCATCACCAAACAACAATAGAGTTATTAGAATTTAGCATCTTCACAAAAATTGTGTAGCTCAAAGAAATACATTATCTCTTCCCATCAAAACCTCACACTTGGGCCACAACATAAAGAGCTAATAATGTCCCATAAAGATTGCATCATGAAAAAATGAGTAATAAGACTTCAAGCATGGTTGCCACCTAGTCATGTAATGTAGGCATGGTCTAAGAATTTTAGAGTAAGTTTACAACTTAGCCAATGCAGAGAACCAAAACATCCAATTATTTTCAGTGATGCATGTGTACAGAAGAACCAAGAAAGACATAATATAAAACATAAGATAAAATTTGAAGAATCCGATATGCAAACTTAGTTTGAATCATTTTGGCTATAATAATGAATGGTGCCAATCAACAACATTATTCAAGCTCTACTACTAGTTTGGCAGAAAAAAACTAGGAATAAGATGGGTTTCCACATAGATTCTAAACCTCTTACACATGGATATGAATCCTTAGCAAACATAATAGACCAAACTAGGTTCTTCAACATCTTACATATGGATATGGATTCTTAACCAAAAGATCGATCTAGGGTCATCAACTAGGGTCTTCAACAAAGTACCCATTATCATTAGTTTTATCATCATTCTAGTAGTTTGCATGATAGAATTTCTATAGTAAAGGGACACCAAGGGAGGTGGAATTCGATGGGTTTCACTCGAAGAAGAGAAAGACTAGTTTGGTTTCCAACTTTCCATGTAATAAGATGGATGATTCAGAAATAGCTATAGTAAGTTGCTCAATACAAAATGTTCATAATGTAGACACAATTAACAAGTCAACCTCAGCTAAATCAAATTTCAGTAATCCAAAGAAGTTCGTGAATCTAGGGAGAAAAGTACCATACATGAACAAGAAAGTTCAAAAATTAGTACAAGGTTATACCATTTCCTATCCAACCACGTAGACAATCAGTATTGAGTCTCCACCATATTTTCAGAACTAAAAGACAACTTAGCTATGATACACCCAACCTACTGTGGATGTAACAACTACTAATCCCATATACAACTTGGTAGTAACTTGACTTTGAGTACTTATACTGACATAGAATACATGTATGTTGGTGATTCAAAGGAGAAAGAGAATAGTCTAAGGACAAGATCTGAACATCAAAATATAGGACAGAGGCAAAAAATGAGAATAACATGAATTACTAGCATCTATAACTAAATCAGAAATATATGGCATGAATGGTGATTAGTCATAGACACATTTTCATATAATATTGTTCTATGATAAAAAAAAATGTGCCTAGAACTCATCGAACTCCCCCAATCATATTAAATCTGTCTCTCTATAGGTCGTTGATATATAAAGCAGTATATATCACATCACTAATGATTAGACACCATCGTCACTAATGGTTAGACACCATTGCAACAATTGTACACATGCAATGCCATTTCTCATTTAGTTGGCCCACATATTTCACAAAATTGGAATGGACATGGTAATGATTTTCCACTGGACTAGTAAATTCTATAAATACCATATAATAGACACAACCAGCATATGGTTAGTAAAAGATACTATGTTTCAGATGTCAACATTCGATTTGAAACTTTTGGGACAAGAAAAACGACACAATCATGGCCTTTTCTTGTTTCTCAAAAAATAGATTGGAATTCCTATTTTCCTTCTCAAAATCTAAGGCCTACTTACAGAGTTTTCTCCCAAGTGGTTCAAGCAAGTCTTTAGCATCTTGCTTGATAAAATTCTTCACTTTCCTCATATATCCATATCTATTGAGAGTTCTGGTACTAGGAAAACCATCTGAAACATATGAAGTGTGTTGATTCTCATTACTTCGATCAAACTCCACCCTGGATGATGAGGCCCTTTCTTCAGTTGAATTAGGATTCTCAACATGCTTATTGCTGCTAGAGCCATCTACAAGAGCCACAGATCGGACAGATTTCAATTACTACACAAATTTTCTTTTGTCTTCACTTGAGGTGAAAAATATTTCTTAAGGACATCCTGAAGGACCAAATCATCATCGATAACTGTAATTTCTCCTGTCAAAGTTTTGACAGCAAATTCCAGACAAGGATCTCATCAGGAATCTCCAAAAGGTGAGACAATTGGTTAGTCCTCCCTTTTTTTGTTCAAGTCAATTTCTCCTTCAATGCTTTCTTTTGTTCAAAGAGTAACATTCTCATAAATTGTAGTTTTCAATTGTTCTTCACTACCTTCAAGTCAAAGTATTCAGAAGGGAAAGCAACATAAACTCAAACTGCTTAAAGGCATTAAAAAATATAGAAGAAACAGATAAGACACGACAATGATGCTGCTAGAAAAATTCCTCCTTAAAAATCTTTAAGGATATCAATACAAGAAGATCTAATCGGCTACGATTAAGCCAAGGGAGCTTTCATTGAAATAATTGAATATCTAG
Source organism: Picea engelmannii (assembly GCA_009831015.1). Classification (NCBI taxonomy): domain Eukaryota; kingdom Viridiplantae; phylum Streptophyta; class Pinopsida; order Pinales; family Pinaceae; genus Picea; species Picea engelmannii. The sequence goes on along the minus strand of ML785665.1, from coordinate 735,500 downwards.
TAGACTACGGTTAAGCCAAGGTAGCTTTCATTGAAAGAGCTTGAATCTCAAGTCCAAAATGATTTTCCAACATATATACCATGGATTGTATACTGCCTAAAGAAGACATTTGCAGAAATTTTCAATCACAACTATGTTTTAGAAACAAGTAATCCATTCAAAGGAATTGTTATAGTTGGCTTACCTGACTTGAGATTTGTATGCATACTACTAATATTCAAATCCAGAGGGTTGATATTCAAATCAAAATGCAGAAGTAGGCCTAAAGCAGAGGTTTGATTGATCAAAGAATGTTGGCCCTTGAACAAGTTTTGAGAATCCTTGGTCATGATTGACCTGTTTTGGGACTTCGACAGGCTGTCGAAGGCGGAGTGCAAGTCGAAGCGGGGATCACGGGATCTCGGCCCTTTGTTTAAGGATTTTTGGGTTTTGGGCTTATGTAATGGGTATGGGATGTTGGCCCATGGGTTTACCCATGTTTAGGCCCCTTTTTGTAATGTATAAATAGAAGTCTAGGTGATGCAAAGGAGAGGGGGTTTTTGGTACCTTGCTAAGTGCTAAGTACAAATTGTAAATTATTCATGCATGCTATGTCGAGAACCTGTAGAGCTAGGTGCAAGTGATTGTAATAGACTGTAAAAAAGATTTGTGTTGTAACTTGGGGAAGGAGGTTATAGAGAAGTGCGCGTAGATCTCCTGTCCTATGCGGAGTAAGATATCATGGCTCTGTGTATGTAGAAGATTGACAGAAAACAATAAAAGAGAAGAAGAGTTGGTGGGCATATCCCCAGGCTGGGGGTGAACCATGTATATCCTGTGTTATGGTTTCTTTGTGCATTATGGTTGTTTCATTGTTCATATGATTAATGATGTATGCTTAGATGAATTTGATATGATAGCTTAGTGCTGAATAATATGAATGAATGCTAGATCTATCCTATGTGAATGTGCTTAGTGCTTGAATATATTATATCTGGGTGAATACTGCGTTGATTTGTAGTTAGGGTTTACCTGCGCTATAAATTAAGGTTGAATACTAACGATCTATAACTGCTAAGTGCTCTGTTAAGTTGTTACAATCATAGATCTATGTCCCAGCTAAGGTTGTAGACATCTGAGTCCTGCAACCACCCCTACCTTTACCTCGGGTGAGACGTCATCTGCTTCGAAGGTGTTGCCGAAAAGGCCGGTAGTTAGGGTTTTGTTGGTGCTCTCTTGAGTGTTGAACCCTGGGTCTGCCCCTATGCCAACAAATGGTCTAGTTGTCGGGACCTAAAATTTTGATTGATGGGAATTGAAGAAAAGAGGAAGCTCCATGCGTAGATCTATTTCCCTAGTGCGCAGTATTCTACTTGACTTGTGAAGCTCTTCACTAAGAAGAGAAGTCATATCTGAAGAAAAGAGGTAAGATCTTGAAGCTTCGTGCTATGATAAAGGTAATAACAATGAAATTTTTTGATTGAAAAGGTAAGATAACTGGAAATTTTTGTTTCGAAAGTATGGATCTAGGTATGTTTGATAAATTTTGTCCTAGATTAAAAAATAGGGCATAGCTAGAAGAAAGAAGATTTGATATGAGTAGATTTGATATGAGTAGATCTGATAGAAATGATGAAATATATGTTATTCCTATGCATAGAAAGAATGTTTGGACTAACAAATGGATGCAAGATCCTAGAAATATTTTTTTTCAAGTTAGCTACTATGACCCTAGTGCGCAGTACAGGAAAGGATGGGGATCATTTAAAAGAAAAAGAGGATTAACGCTTTGTTATATTTGTAGAAGACCAGGACATCTTGCTAAGGAATTCCTTGGTAGAAGACCTAGTTGTCTTTGTTGTAAATCTATGGACCATGAAGTTTTGGATTGCCCTAGAATGATTGCTAAGGTTGAAAGAATGAATATGAGACAAGAAAACCCCGAGGAAGATAAATAAACTAAGACCATGGAAGAACCCCAGAAAGAATCAGAGAATGTATTGCTACAAATGAAAGAAACCCTGAATGATCACAGAAATATATCAGAGATCTTCAAAGAAAAACAATGCATAGAAACAAGAATAGGAGACTTCGACATTGACTGTGTTCTGGATGAAGAAACACAGGTGAATATCATGACATAAATAACATGGAAAATTTTAGGGAAGCCTGCTATGATTCCTTCATTGGGAGGAATACGATTATTCAAAGGAAAGTTGATAACCATATGTGGAAGACTCACCCATATACCTATGAGTTCTCATGGAACTTCGACAAAGGAATATTTTGAGGTTGTTAAATTCATTGAGAGAAACGCCCCATTTAATATGTTACTAAGAAAAACCTAGATTAAGAAGGATCAGACCAAAAGAAAAGAAGAGGAATCCCTAGAACATAAAAAGAAAGAATTAAAAGATTTCATGAAAAAGAGGATAGCGCACTTGATTGCAGAAAATGAGAACAAATCGAAGTTGTTTAGGACCAGAAACTTGGATGTCAAAGTTGAAAGAACACAAGAAGACTCATAGAAGAATGGAGCACCTACCCCAGAAAAAGAAGAAGTATTACTCTCTAACCCTATGAAATAATCTCAACAACGTGAAATTACTATGCCAAAAGGAAATAAGAATCAGAATGGAAAGAGGAATACCGAGACAAAGATCATAGGGAAGAAGGCTAGAAATCTCAGTAAGAAGAGAGAAAAGATAGAAAAGTTGCAAAATGTTCCAAAGGGGACTTTGTAGAAGGAAGGTTTTCAAAATTGGAACTTCGTCGGGATATCAGAAAAATGCAACATGGCACTTTTCCATGGTGAAGAAATATAACCATTGAAGGCATTATGACTGTTAAAATGACACCCCAAATGGTTAGAACAACAATTATGACCAGAAATCTTGCCATCAAACCGTTGGGACCACGTTGCAACAGACATAACTAAATTGATGAAGGCCTCTTATCCATTGGAGAATATCCGTTACATCACTGTCTACTTATTACGTCGATTTTTGTAATGAAAACACTTTTGAGAATTGTATCCAAGAACTGATTGCTACCACATCGTGTTTATTGAGATCAACACCTTTTCTATTGCTTTGAGCATTCATTCATCCACCTACGTTATCCGATTTGAGTGTGCATGTTGGAATAACTCAGTTCCATAGAGAAGTTGGTAGAAGAAGTTCTCATCAATCAAATGGATGAAAAATTAATGTCCATAGGTATTCAAGCTTCCCCGATGAGAAGAGTGCAAGCCTCTCTGTCGACTACTTGCAGATCCATACCATCCTGAGTTGCAACTGAGAAAAGAACCAAGCATTGAGATGACTTGGAAAACACGAAGTTAATCCCAACTATCCTGCCCAACTACATCCCGCCTCTGGCTGGTGCGGTGAGTCGTGACAGTGTCTCGAGAAACTTCAATTACACCCTGGTTACTGCGTATCTCCCGAAGGGGATACGTGCAGTTAGAACACAACAGGATAAAATCGCGAGATTGAAATTCAAGGACTTCAACCTAGGGGACCGTAAGAATTATATTATTCTCATTCATCACAGATACTTGACTAGGACTAAGGGGAAGAACTCAAAAATTATTCCCCAACAATGGACTATGAACCTCGCGCAGTCCACCATCCTGAATGTGATAAAGATTCCACATTTTGGAAGGTACCAGAAGGTTAACGTGTATGTCAAGCTCCTGCTATGCTACCACAATGGCTATCTATGGATAGACATATGCATCACAGTCGATCTGACATTGATCCATAGGATCACTAGATTGAGCATGCAGGGACCCGACCCACAGGACTTCTACCTAGGGAAGGCTGCAGATCGCGCACTGGCATAGAGGATTAAAGGCACATGTGGTGATGTAGAAAAGGGGATGCGAGGATACAAGGTAGCTTCCATACAGAATGGCGCAGTGCGCCTGGCCTGCTAGCTGATCACATGAAATCTTGTGAGAAAGAACATACCTACACAGGTCATAAGGTTCATTGTTGACCTTGCCGGAAAATGTGTAGAAGGACTCCAAATGAACTGGGTGAAGTATTTAGTCAACCAAATCGAATTGGATTTCCATGAATCTTAGGATTAGGGCTATGAGTTCCATTTTAGCTGGCTACTGATCCTCATAGCGATTACTTCTTGGGAGATGCTAGAAGGTGCGACCTTCACGGACATTGAGTTGTTTGAACCACTCACTGTGAAGTTCACCACTCTTTAGTACTCGAGCAATATGGGAAAATAGTGGCAGTCGAACACAATATTCCACACATACTATCTCCAGTTGAAGAGGGCTATTTGGGTTGTCCCTCGTATGATGTTGAACAACCTGCACCAGTTCAAACCCCTCATGAAGTTTCATGCAGATCGACACTTTGTTTATATCACTACGCGCACAAACGAGCATAAAGAAGAACTTCAGTCATACTATAAGCTCACAGAAGAGGACCTCGAAGAGATAACTAAGGACTGGTTTGAAGATCTCCTTATCCCTACTAACCCCATAGAAATGTCTAATCTTGAACTAATTGGAAGCTTAGAGGCCACTCTCGAAGAACACAACACACCTGGAACCAATAGAAGGAAGAAGACTGAAGAGGTACAAAACCTGAGCAATGCATCAAAAGAAATCGGTTCAAAATCACCTGGACGAGGAGATGACAACGAAGTAAATAAAGAAGAGACCAATGATAAAGAATATCAACAGAATCTAGGTGAAGTAACACTTCCTAGGGATCCTATTGATGAGGCTGATCCCTTTAAGAAAAGGAAGGTTTCCCCCATGAAACCTACTTCCCGGAAGAAATCCAAAGCCACCAAGACTAAGCTGCAGATTGTGCTCATGCTTGATGACTTCGACTTCATCATCACACCCATATCAAACACTTCACAGGATATTATGTAGAACACTAAAGCCAAACAAGCATCCATGTATGAAAAAATTAAGACAGAACTAAGAGGGGTACAACAATCCCTTCACTCCAGCCGCACAGTAACCACTGTGCCCCCGCCATGAGAAGAACCAGAGTTGGGAGATGACCTTGCCCAACTCCGCAGAATAGCTAATGCGATCGAAGCTCGCCTTTGTTGAGTGCAAGAAGAGAAATAACAGGCCATAATGGCCCTAAAGAAAGCACAAGAGGAAATGGTAGAGCAATGCCGAGTTGTGCAACATGAGAAAGATAACCTCCACACCAAGTTCGAAGAGGAGAGAGAGCATGTCAAGTAAGAGAAAGAGTAGTTTCTCACAGAGCAACTCGAAGTCAAAGAAGTAGTCAACATATCACTTCGCTCTGTGACAGGCTTAGAGAAAAAGGTATAAGAACCAGTAGAGAAGCAAGTAGTGCAGCTTGCAGAAGCTATCCAACAACTTCAATAGAGAATCACAGACCTAGAGCTACGAACAGTGCCAAGTACCCCATAGGACATGCGAGACCAAGGAGAAGCCACTGCCCAGAGCGCAGTTGAGAGGATCAAAGCATTCACTCTAGGATGTAAACATCTTAGCAGTAGAAGTGCACAAACCTACAAGTGACTTACTGAAGACCCTGAACTAAAGGCACTGGAGTCACAACTCCAGGAGACAAAGTAGCAAGCAACAATAGTACAGGCATAGTTGAATCTCTTGTCAGCAGTTTAAAGGATAAAGCGATCCCAAGAACAGTGCACTGCTCAACAACAGGTCCACACCATATAGAGTAAAGTCATGGAAGAGACTCAAAGGCTTCAACCAATCCACGATGAAGCGTGCCAACTATTTGAGGATATTAAAGGCCAAGGAGGAGAGATGGAACAAGTAGTCGTTGCAGTCAAATAACGCTTAGAGGGAACTATCAACGAAGTATTTATCCAAGAGTTCATCGAGCAGGATGCCTTGGCGCAACAACAGGTCAAAGCAGCTCGAGCCAAGCTCGATGCTTTTGAAGCAGAGCTACCCAGATTAGAGTAACTTGGGACAAGTCACAGGTGAGTGTTGGGGGCTTGTTGTCCCTTGACCAAGTTTTGAGAATCCTTGGTCATGATTGACCTATTTTGGGACTTCGATAGGATGTCGAAGGTGGAGCGCAAGTCGAAGTGGATATCGTGGGATCTCAGCCCCTTGTTTAGGGTTTTTTGGGTTTTGGGCTTATGCAATGGGTATGGGATGTCGACCCATGGGTTTACCCTTGTTTAGGACCCTTTTTGTAATGTATAAATAGAAGTCTAGGTTATGTAAGGGAGAGGATGTTTTTGGTACCTTGCTAAGTGATAAGTACAAATTTTAAATGCTTTGTGCATGCTATGTCGAGAACTTGCAGTGCTAGGTGGAAGTGATTGTAAGAGAGTGTAAAAAGGCTTTGTGTTGTAACTCGGGGAAGGAGGATCTATTGAAGTGCATGCAGATCTCCTATCCTATGTGGAGTAAGATCTCATGGCTCTGTGCATGTAGAATATTGACATAAGACAATAAAAGAGAAGAAGAGTTGATGGACGTAGCCCCAGGCTGGGGGTGAACCACGTATATCCTATGTTATGGTTGCTTTGTGCATTATGGTTGTTTCATTGTTCATATGATTAATGATGTATGCTTAGATGAATCTGATATGATAGCTTAGTGCTAAATAATATGAATGAATGATAGATCTATCCTATGTGAATGTGCTTAGTTCTTGAATATACTAGATCTGGGTGAATACTGCGTTGATTTGTTGTTAGGGTTTACTTGTGCTGTAAATTAAGGCTGAATACTAATGATCTATAACTGCTAAGTGCTCTGTTAAGGTGTTACAATCACAAATACATGGCCCAGATAAGGTTGCAGACATCTAAGTCCTGCAACCACCCCTACCTCTACCTCGGGTGAGACTTCATTTGCTTCGCAGGTGTTGCTGAAAGGGCCGGTAGTTAGGGGTTTTTTGGTGCGCTCTTGAGCGTTCAAACCTAGGTCTGCCCTTGTGCCAACAAAGCACATGCACATAGAGCATTACATTGAAACATATGGGCAAAATCAGTGCCATAAACCCTTGATTTGAGGAGTTGGGGGCGAATTTTTTACCCTAAATCCTTGATTCTAGGATATTCATGGCGATTCACCCACCATAAAAATAGGATTCTACAAAATCTAGGCGAATTGGAAATTTTGTCATGAAATCGGGAGGGCGAACCATCTTTGCATTGAATTTTTTGATTTTCTCTATAGGACTAATCATCTGCCATATATGTTGTTTAATTTAATATTTTGGCTAAAATTGTTTTTTTTCTTAAAATCTACTTCATACAATATTCGCCCCTTCAAAAATTTAAATCCTAAAATTTCGCCCCTAAAATCATCTATGGTCCACACACTAATTCACCCCCCCTATTAGTGTGGGCGGTGTGTTCAACAATTTCCTTCTTCAATTTAAACGTTCTCTTTTTGTATTTTCTTTTACTACATAGGTCTAATAAAAGGATGTGTGCTGGTATAAACTAGCTAGGTAAAAGGAGAATCTTAACTACTGAAGAAGGATGAGCTTGGGATAACCCTCGTGCTCAATCATGTAGAAAACTATTTTCACACCTGTGACAAGCCTAGTACTAATAAATCAACTTGTTGGAATTTCAATTATTGACTGAGATACAATTATCGAAAGAAAACACACATGCAATAAAATGATGGCAAGAAAAATAGTTTCCTTAGCTCTAACCATTAATCACACATTAACACAATGACTTGCTTTCCATCATTCAAACAAGAACTAAAAAAAAATATTGAATCAACTAAATTATCAATAGATTCAAAAACTCTTACTCATTACATCATACATCCATGAAACATAGTCATAAGTAATTCCTCCTCAAATCCAATCAAACACGCCTTGATGAAAAAACAAGAGGTTTGTCTCTGGTCCTAAACAAGACTTCTCAATTAAGGTAGTTCGGAAATAGTTCTTTACAATTCCAAAAATGAGGGTCTTCGCCAAAACGATCAACCCTTTCTAAAAGGTCAATCCTCTTATTTATAAAAAATCATTAACTAAAAATAACTATCAAAAGTGAAAGCTAAATAAAACAAAACATCGCCACATGGCGCTTCCATCTCTCTATCTTCTAAGAGTCATCGAATGGTTTCACTGAAGTGGATGAATATTCTCATACTCTAACCATTTGAAAAAGATTTTCTCGGATGTGTTGGCATACGAGAATCTGTGTTGTTCCATCGGGGCCAAAAGGATCTCCTTTACTTCTATTGCCCATGCCCAATACTTGACTATTTTAAGACTTAACTGTTGTAATATTGTTCGAGCCTTGATAGGGTGCTCCATGAAATGTTGTACTTGTCCTGGCACCATGTTCGCCACCTTTGCTATCTCTCCAGTCCATGTCGAGTATTGTTCTGCGTGTTGTTTAACTATCTCATGCAAGTCGACAAAGTCCTCAGGTGAGCCGAATTCTAGGAAGCCAATGTCTTTCATCTCCAGATTGATCTTGACTCAACTTCTTTCGCAATCGACCTATTTTTCTTGAATCTCCCACTAAGGTTATTGGGCCATTTTCACCCAGTATTCAGATGCTTTCCTTATCCGATCTATGCTATTGTCCCTCAACACCTGAATGTCGTGCTCTTCAACGTCTTGGCCCTTTTGAACCGCACTGATGTAATCAATTCTTTCCACTGTGTGGCGAACCTTCTGGTACCATGTTTCAATGTCTTTGCAGGTTTCCAACTCCGTGAGGGTGTCTTCTTGGAAGTCCGCTATCCTTGTAGTGAACAGGTGTCGTTCATTTGTGAATTTGTCATAGGCATCTTGGAACTCACTTCTCAAAAGCATCGTGGCTTGTGTGGAGTCTTGATAGTATTTCACCAAGTGGCGTAGATGTTCCAACTCCTTTAGCACAACGGACAACTCCTCCTCATATTTTCTTGCTCTATCCAGGGTGGCATCCATGATAGCCATCCCTGCGGTGATAATCTTAGACGTCTTGGTATGCTCTGTGCTGATCAATTTTTCCTCTATGGTGATGAGGATCGAACTATCCAACGTAATCTTCCTCTTCTTAGTGGTTTTATTCATGATGTAATTCCTTTTTCGGTCATAGGCGATTTATTGTATATCGACGACCTCATCAACAAGTTCGGGGATTTATTGTTCTCCCCAAGTTAGAGTGTTTCCCAGGCTCCCGACTTTGTATATTTTTTCTAGGATAGGTTTATGAACCTCTTATTTATGTCCCGATGGCTCGACTTCCAGTTTTTTCTCATTGGCTAGCAAGGTATCGACCAAAACTGAGGAACCAGGGGCAGGCTCGGTACTTACTTGGTAATCGACTATTGAAATGTCAATTTCTTGTTGTGGAATTTATTATTCTTGTTTGCCCGATCCTAGCTCATCCCTCAAGTTGTCTAGTGAGGTTCCTAGTATGTCAAGGGGCTTAGTGTCTAAGACATTTTCTACCTCGCGCTTTCTCTGTGGACAACTTTGAAATGTAGCCTCAAGACCCAAGGTGGATGCTTTCTCAGGTTCTCTCTCCTCTATAATTTTCACCGGAGTGAGCAGGGACACCTCCGAACTCTCCTCATCATAGTCGATGGTTATTAAATCGAACAAGGGATTTGGTACATGTATTCTCCCTAATGTCCTCGCTATCTCGGGTTGGGTCGAAGTTTCCCTCGGTGATCCGACCTATGGGGGTGGAACTTCAGGGTCTTCTAACCTAGTGATTTCTTCAAGATGCATCGGCTCTAAGCCACTTGGTTCTCCTCATCTTTCGATTGGGTCATCAAGTGGGATCCTCATCATTTCTATCAGATCAAGGCTATTTTGCAATTGATCAATGATCCTTTGTGCCCCTTCTAGCAAGATAAATCCCCTTCTCTGTGCCTCTATTGTCTCTACCGGTCTGATTTCTTCCCTGGCTCTGAGGGATTCTTGGGATGACTTCTCTATTGTTTCCACCTATTCATCCATTCTCATGGCCTTAAACCTAGTCATATTTGGGTTGGTCATTCTTTGTACCACCTCGTCCCAGTCCTGGGCGCACTCTGTGAAGATTTTTTCCTCAAATTTATCATGGGCGTATGACCAATAGACTGATACAAGTGAAGCATGTTGGAGGACCAGGCCTTTAGGGTCGTTCTTGTGGAATTGGCCTGTCGGGAACCTGAATTCTAGTTGGATAAGCCCTTCTTGTTTGGCTTGAGTAGTATCCTTCACCATATAGAACCCCACATTGAAACCGTAGGGTATGAAAGCCTGTTTCTTGTCCTTGACTAATGTGGTGTTGTAGCCCTGCAGGATAGTATGATAATAAATTTCTCCAACAATGAGTTGGTCTGGGACATGAGCAAGTAGGAGATGTGGTGCTTTTTTGGCCCCGAACACCCTGAGGTAGGTTGAGCATTTGTCTAGATACCAATGGCCTACCTTTGCTATCATTTTCTTGGCTGCCACAGATAATATTGGGCATTCCTTATTAAAAATAATGAAATGAATGTGGGCGATGAATTGATCACAGATGAGTGTGTAATATTTATTGTACATGTTCTCCCATAGTATGCTGAAGTAGACGTGGACTGGGAGCTCCGGAACATGCCAGTTTAAATTCATGTCGTAGAAGATGTTCATCACACTCATGAAATTGAGAAGGTATGAGGCCATGTAAAATGTGGGTGCCTCCCCCTCTTTTGATGTCTGATCTTGTTCTACACAGAGGCTTAATTGTTTTGAGATTATAGCTCCCCAGTTGAGGCTATTCACGGAGATCGCCACTGTGTATGCCAACGAAATCCATGCTTTTGAAAAATTGGAGCAGTATTTTCTCCATATAGCCGATAGATGAGATCTATCAAATAGATGTATGGCTCTTGTTGGCCCTTGGTTATGGAACAAAGTGAATATTATGGAAGAAAAGGCAAAAAACAAACTACGCGGAAGGAAGGTTGACTCAGATCAGTTTGAAGTGGTTAAAGAAGCATAAAATATGGAGCAAGGTCCGAGAGAGAAATTCATTGGATCAGGATATCGAGGAAGACAGATCAACGAGGAACATGGATCATGGAAAACTCAGCAAGTGAAAAAATCCATTGGTATACGCTTGGGAGAACCTTGCGAGAAGGAAGGAAAAAAAGGTTGGTGAAGCCCTTAAAATGTGGATCAAGTTGACCTAGGGTTTTAGATATCTAGGGTTTTGGTATATAGGGTTTTGACACCTAGTTTTCGACCTAACGATGTCAGTGAGATATTGTAATGTATAAATAAAGGTCAAGAGGACCTGGGATGGGTTCGTTCGGGGTTCGTGGAAGTTCATTGTTGTTAATGTAGAGAGAGAAGTATTGTGTTGTGAGAGAATTCAGTATTGTAAGATCTTCGACTGGGTGTGAAGATCAACCTTGCAGCTGGGTGCACAGGGAGGGGAGATAGAGAGAATAGAGAAGAGAGAAAGAGAGAAGATCCGCAAGCTAAGAGCACAGATAGAACTATAAGCTTTCACCTAATATATTATAAAGCCTAGTTCTGTGGATGTAGCCCCAGGGAGAGGGTGAACTACGTATATCTTGTGTTGTGAGTGATTGATGTTGTGTTCATTATTTTTGTTACTCTGATGATGCATTAGTATGTTAGATTTGATATATAACTGTGCGAATTAGGTTTATTCTTGGAAAGACTAATCTGATCTCCATTCATGGTTGCCTCGATTCCACTTGCATTTCCTCTGGTTGTAGACACTTGTGTCCTGCAACCCCCTATTGCTACTTCGGGTGAGACTACATCTTCTTCTCAGGTGTTTCCGAAAGGGCTAGTAGTTAGGGCTTGTTGGTGCGCTATTATCGCTGAACCCCAGGTCTACCCCTGTGTCAACAAATGGTTCCATTGTCGGGACCGATATCTTCTTAAGGGATTGTCAAACTAGTTTCCATCGAAGACAGAGATTCAAAAGTGGATAGAAGAACAAGAGAAGGACTTCGCAAAATCTCAGAATAACAACCCTAATATTAGCACAAAAGACTAGTTGGGAAGGTATATCTTTACCGATATACACGAGATTTTCCTTGGAGGGATTCATAAGGAGCAATACAAGTGGCTGGCTAGATTAGCAGATACCCAATTTGAGATTAGTTCTAAATCGCCTGTGGTTTGGACGTCGATGTTGATCAATAAGGTCAAAAGAGTTGATAACGCTGTGTCGAGAGAAGTATATCATTGGTTTGATAGTACCATTGGATGGTATATCATCGAGTTTTCTATTGATAGAGTAGAGTCATATAACCAATTAGAGAGGTATTTCTTTAAGGGATTGAGAGGAAAATTTTACATTTTCTGAAGTTGAAGATCAAGATTCCACTGCATGAGAAGAACATCTTGAAGATACAGTAGTGGGTCAGACTGAGAGCTAATGCTCGAGAATATAGATAACGACAACAACACAGAGGTTGGAAACACATGCAGTGGGAGAATCTCCAGAGAAGTCTCGTTGGTGGACTTGTTTGAGTAGAATCATGAACCGGGACATGAAGAAGGGTTCTACAGTGGAGAAGAAGAAGAGTTACTGAGCAAGGAACATTCGAAGTCCACTAGGGAAGAACAAGGGAAGACTAAAGAAACTTGCTGAGAAGAGTCAGAAACTTCAGGGACTGCACAGACTGTTGAAGTAAGTGTTATTACACCCCCTGTTATTTTAACAAAATTAAGTAACCAGAGTAACCTAAGTTATCAAAACACTCAGAGAACTAGTACAAGTGGTTCAGTGCACACTCAATCAGGAACCCCAGGAAGATCTATGGAAGATGAGATGAGATTACCCACCTTTAGGGGAGATGTATCTGAAGATCCTAATCAACACTGGTTTCTATGTGAATTTGTATGGAGTATTAAGAATGTCACCGACAAAGATGTTAAACGAGCTCAGTTTAGTACTACCTTGAGAGACCACACACTGAGCTAGTACATGAAGTTTGTCTAAGGAGTTGTCTAGCTGAAAACGTTGAACGATATTAAGACTGTGTTGATTTCTTAATTCAAGAAACCCAAGTCGGAGTCGCAGTGCATCACACAGTTGAAAGAAATCAAGCAGAAAGTAGTTGAACCTATTTGGGAGTTTGATCAAAGGTTTAAGACCTTAACAGGTCATTTGAGTTTTCAGATCCTAGACGAGTAAAACAAGGAATGGTTCATTGATGTCCTCCTAGCACACATTAGAGTCCCTCTGATGCAACATAAGGTTGCTTCGCAGGCTGAGGCATTGGAGATTGCCATGAAACTAAAATCAACCCCTATGGCAGAATCTAGCTCAGGTATGAGTCAAATATTGAGTCAGCTAACTAGCTTATCACTACAGGTCGAAGATATGAAAAAAATATAAGGGAAAAGATAATGGAGAACACATTTGGTGTATCAGATGCAAATCAGAAGGTCACAATAAGGAGAAATATCCCCTGTTTCATGGATATTTGGCTTCTGGAGCTCCGAGCCCTTTGAAGCAAGTTACTCTACCTTGGTGCGAGGTATGTAGAAATAGACATCGCCCTGGAGAATGCTATTACATGCAAAAGTATGTTTAGACACTTACAAACCTCTACTACACATTTTGTAAATCTGTGGGTCATAATGAGAAGGACTGTAGAGATTACAACCTCTTGCATGAAAGATCAAGGGATATCTACAAAATTCAAGGTGAAGTACAACAAGAAGGGAACACTACGCAGTATAATTCCTCTGGAAGAGGAAACTTCAACCCAAGTGGTGGATTCAAAGGAAGAGGAGGAGGAGGAGGTATGGGTTGAGGTCAAGGATAGATCATTTGTTATAACTGCACACAACCAGGTCATTTGGCAAGGGACTTTCAGAACCCTTATACCACTTACAGTTAATGCAACTCATTTGAACATGTCATAGAAGATTGCCCCATGTTGTTAGCCAAACTTCAGGAACGACAGGGAGGAAACCAACAAGTACAACTAATCACAATAGAACCTCGTGGAGCAGATCCTAGAGTCGTTGTTATCACTAGAGGAGGCACTGCTACAGGAGAAGATAGGGTGACTCTAGGGAAGACTAAAGAACAATCAAGAGTAAAAAAAGTTGCAGAGGAGACAAAAGAGTTTGATTCAATGAAAGAGAAACAAACATTTGAGGAAGAAAGAAAATAAATCGGGAGAGATCAAGATTTTTCATCAAAGGCTCAATTAGAAGTAAGAGAATGTGGAATGCCTCTGGCATTTGATTAGTCTACTTCACCCAGAGAGGGAAAAGAGGTAAGTAAGCTCATGGAATTATTATGCACTTGCATTAATTTGATAAAGGATGAGAGCATTGTACAAGAGCTACAAAAATTGAGCAGACAGTATGAGCTAGGAAAGGTATATCCCTTACTCCATAGAGTAGTACATCAAGTATCCAAAAAGAGAAGGACAAATAAGGAGCTACATCTGAATGCTCAGATCAAATATTATGATATATATTATGTGGTCCTCGACTTAGGGTCGTAGGTCAATTCCATGACAAAGTAGACCTGGGCACTGATGGGAAAACCTAAGTTAATATATTCCCCCATCAGGCTTAGGATGGCCAATCAACAGGCTGTGAGCCCCTTCGAAAGATTGGAACATGTCCCTATGGACATTGATGGGTTCAAAACATTTGTGAACTTCGAGGTGATTGAGATAGTCGATGATAGTTGTCCTTATCCTTCACTGTTAGGAATTAATTTGGCTTTGAACAATTCTACTATTGTTGAATTGAAGAAAATAAGAATGACATTCGAATGTGATGGCCTTAGGGTCATCGCACCTTTGGATCCTAATGAAGGTCACAGATACACAGAGCCCATAAGAGAAGAAGACCGCGCATATGAGTTGGAGAACATATACAAATTGATAACAAGACAACATGATTACATTAATCCTACCACGGATGGGAATTTAAGCTGGCAAAGTGACATCGCATGTTTATCATAATCAAAAGAAGCACTAGAGAACTGGTAGATAAAAATGTATGAATTATCTACATGGAGATGTTCTAGACTGACTAGAGAAGTTCGTTGGATCAACACAACAGTAAGTAATTTACCCACATTTGATGGTTTGAATCACTTATAAACTTTCTTGTTGGAATTTGAAGAAACTGTACCAGTACAACAGAGACTGTTGGTAGTAGATGAGGCTTTGAAATCTACTCCAGCAAGATGGTGGGGAACACATAAAAGAAACATCGCAAACATGATACAATGTGACACTTTGATGACAGTACGATTTTCAGAACAAGTCGAAGGATGTGAAGTTAGGTACACAGGTTAAAGTTGTCCGAAAGACCACGTGCGATGTTGTGAAGAGACCTGGAGAAACATTCCTCAAGAGAAATGCGTGCATAAATTCATCAATACTCTAGACACAACGCCTATCAACTGGTACCTTCAAGTGGAACTACGCCTCACCACTGCAGATTGCCAAGGTATGACTCAGAATTTTGTAGCTACATTTTTAATTGAAAGTCAACACCTTTTGGTAGATCAAGCTTTACAATTTTTCAGACAAAAAGTATTTGAGGAAGCACCTAGCCTCCCTGTGGAGCAAGAAGAGGATGAATGGACTACACCTCTTCATAAACTACAAGGATGTTACAATATCAATGCCGATGAAGACAATGATCCTATGAATGTGAACATCGTAGAAATAGAAGGACAAAGAGATGTACAAGGACCAAGAGTCGAACTACCTTTCATTGGAAAACCAATCAGAGTCAAGAAAGTTAATATTGGAACAGAGAAAGCACCTAAGTTTGCTAATGTTGGAGATTACTAGGATGATGCCAATATTGATAAGATCACAAAATTACTGCATGAATATCAGGACTTGTTTCCAACCAAGTTCACTGATATGAAGGGCATTAAAGGGCCCATGGGAGAGATGAATATTCCCTTGAAACGAGATGCAAGGATAGTTAAGCAAAGACCCTACAGATTGAACCCTAAATATAAGGAGAAAGTGAAGATTGAATTAGATAGAATGGTGGAAGCAGGAATCATAGAACCTCTTGAAGAATCAGAGTGGATTATCCCTATGGTAGTTTAGGATAAGAAAATAGGAGAGATTAGAACTTGTTTTGATCTTAGGAAGCTAAATGATGCATGTCTACATGATCCATTACTTACGTCGTTTACTGATGAAGTGTTAGATAATGTGGGAGGAAAGGAAGTCTACTCCTTCACCGATGGATTTTCAGGATACCATTAAATCAGGATTTCCAAGGAAGGTCACCACAAGACCACATTTGCAATAGAATGGGGATCCTACCAATACACAATGATTCCTTTTGGATTAAAGAATGCAACAACCATCTTTTCTAGGGTGGTGGTCGAAGCATTCAAGGAG
Organism: Picea engelmannii; assembly: GCA_009831015.1. NCBI lineage: Eukaryota > Viridiplantae > Streptophyta > Pinopsida > Pinales > Pinaceae > Picea > Picea engelmannii. Next base: position 719,191 of record ML785665.1, on the reverse strand, counting down.
TTTTTACATAAATTTATGGAAGCCTATTTTGATGATTGGACTATTTTTAGCTTATTGAAAACCCATATTGAATGCTTAAGACTAATGTTGGATAAGTGAAGGCAATGTCAGATTTCCCTGAACCTGAAGAAGTGCATCTTCTTTTCACCCTTTGGAGTGTTTCTAGTCCATATTGTGTGTAAGCAGGGGTTACTGGTAGATCCGTCCAAGATTTCCATTATTGTTGATTTACCCCCTCCTACTTCAGTCAGACAGTTGCACACTGTACTGGGACATACCGGATACTACATGAATTTCATTAAGGGATACGCATAGATCACAACACCTATGGAGAAGCTTTTGAAGAAAGATTGTCAGTTTCAATGGACAAAAGAATGCCAATAGAGCTTCGACACACTAAAACAGAAAATGGTTACTGCACCTATTTTGGTGTTCCCAGATTGGAGCAAGGAATTTCATGTGCATGTTGATGCATCCTATATTTCATTAGGAGCAGTGTTAGCACAAACATGAGCAGGATATATCGACCACCTGTTAGCCTTTGCTAGAAGGAAACTATCTACAGCCGAGATAAATTACACTACCACTGAGAGAGAAGGGTTAGCCATGGTGTATGCATTGTAGAAGTTTCATCACTACTTGTTAGGGGGGCACTTTAAGATGTTCACTGATCACTCTACATTGGAATACCTAGTCAACAAGCCAGTGTGTGGGGGAAGGATATGCAGAAGGATTCTATTATTTCAGGAATATGATTTTGAAATTGTGGTAAAGCCAGGAAGGATGAACAAGGGACCTGACCACTTATCTAAGTTGGAACATGGAGAAGAACCTACTAGTTTGGAGGATACACTGTTAGATGCACAACTGTTGGCCATTAGAAAGGTTGATGATCACTTCATCGAGATAGTTCAGTTCCTATCAACAAGAATAACACCTTGCGAATACACAATCATTCAGAAGAAACAACTAGTAGTGTGCACTGCAGATTTTTCGCTTATAGTTGGACAACTATATAATATGGGACCTAATGAGATCCTAAGAAGATGTGTTATGGAGGAAAAACAACCACTGATTTTAGCATAATCTCAGGAAGTCATCACGGGAGGTTAGTATGCAGGAAAAGCAACAACACAAAAGGTTCTTTGAGTCAGCCTCTGGTGGCCTACTTTACATAAAGATGCCAAGGAATACTATAAAGCCTATGATGCATGCCAAAGAGTTGGGAAACCATCCAAAAGAGATGAGATGTCATTAGAACCCCAAATAACCTTAAAATTATTTGAGAAATGGGCTATTGACATCGTGGGACCTACAAACCCACTAGGGAAGTTCACAAGAGCCAGATACATCATCACTGCAACAAATTATTTGACCATATGGGCAGAAGCAGTTAAGGACTGTAGTGTAACTACAACTGCGCATTTCATATTTGATGATATCATAACCAGGTTTGGATGCCCAAAGATCCTCATGATTGAACAATGTACACATTTTATTAATAATACTATCGAAGCCTTGACTCAGGAATTTGAATTTCATCACCAGAAGAGTACTCCTTACCACCCACAAGCGAATGGTACGATTGAAGCCTTAAAAAAGATCTTGGAGACAACATTGACGAAGATTTGCACTGTAAAAAAAAATGAATGGGATTTGAGAGTACCAACAATGTTATGGGCCTATAGAACCACTTGTAAGAATCTGACAATGCAGACTCCCTTTAAGTTGGTTTATGGCCTAGAAGTAGTTGTACCCATGGAATACTTAATTCCTAGTCTCAGAATTGCCGCATTCACAGATATTCATGACACTGGCATTGTTCAAGAGAGGCTTGCACAGTTGATTGAACTAGAAGAAGATCGATTTATTGCAGGATTTCATCAGCAAGTTTAGAAGGAACGAGAAAAGGCCTACCATGATAGGCACATCAAGAAGAAAGCATTTAAGCAAGGAGATCTGGTATTGGTATATGACAAGAAAGTTCATGAAGCATCCAGAGAAGTTCAGAACACATTGTCTTGGGCCATATGAGGTTGCCTATGTTACAGAAGGAGGAGATGCACAACTGAAGACTTTGAATGGGAAGTGGAAGGAAGGATTAGTGAATGGGATTTGGTTGAAATTGTATTATGACAACCAGTTTCCTCGCAGCTCTTAGTAAAAATAGAAGGTTAAGGGTCCAGGTACTAGGTGTAGTTGAGACTGGGTACTAGACACAGAAAAGACAATCTGCACACAGGGTGGAGGAACATATCATAAAATATAGGATGTGTTGCGCAATCTAAAGTTAGGGTACAATAGAAGATTCAGATCAGAGTGCCTCGGGACAAGTCACAGGTGAGTGTTAGGGGCCTGTTGGCCCTTGGTTATGGAATAAATAAAATATTACGGAAGAAAAGGTGAAACGCGAACTACGTGGAAGGAAGGATGGTTGAGATCAGGTCGAAGTGGTTAAAGAAGAAGAAAAGATGGAGCAAAGACCGAGAGAGAAAGACGTTAGATGAGGAGATCGAGGAAGATATATGAGCAAGGAAGATGGATCATGGACAACTCATCAAGTGGAAAAATCCACTGATAGATGCTTGGGATAACCTCATGGGAAGCAAGGAAAGATAGGTTGGCAAAGCCCTAAAAATGTGGGTCAAGTTGACCTAGGGTTTTAAACATCTAGGGTTTTGACACCTAGGTTTCAGCCTAAGGCTGTCGGTGAGCTATTGTAATGTATAAATAAAGGTCAAGAGGACCTGGGATGGGTTCATTAGGGGTTCGTGGAAATTTGTTCTTGTTAATGTAGAGAGAGAAGTATTGTGTTGTGAGAGCATTTGGTATTGTAAGATCTTCAGCTGGGTGCGAAGATCAACCCTACATCTGGGTGCACAGGGAGGGGAGATAGAGATAAAGAGAGAAGATCTACAAGATAAGAGTGTAGATAGAACTGTAAGATTTCACCTAATATATTATAAAGCATAGTTCTATGGACGTAGCCCTGGGGAGAGGGTGAACTATGTATATCTTGTGTTGTGAGTGATTAATGTTGTGTTCTTTACTTTTGTTACTCTGATGATGCATTAGTATGTTAGATCTAATATATAACTATGCAAAGTAGGTTTATGCTTGGAAATACTAATGTGATCTCTGTGTGTGGTTGCCTTGATTCCACTTGCATTTCCTCTCGTTTTAGACACCTGTGTCCTGCAGCCCCCTATTTCTACTTCAGGTGACACTACATCTGCTTCACAGGTGTTTCTGAAAGGGCCAATAGTTAGGGATTCTTGGTGCGCTATTAGAGATGAACCTCGGATCTGCCCCTATGCCAATAACTCTCTTAGGTTAATTGTTCCATATTAACGATTTCTCCAGTTAGTGAACTTCTTGTCTTCCTTCCACCATGAGGCCATCAATTGGCTGGTGTCATGGAATTCATAGAACTTCACCACAAAGTATGTGTTGAGCTGCTCCTATGGGTCTCTGAGCTTGTAGTATTTCTATACTTTTGTTGGAAGAAAGAATCTGACACATCCACCATTTTCATCATTAATCAAGCACTTATTCCCATCCGTGTGGTTGATGAGCCATTTCATAACCTATATGCAAGGGGAAAAAGGGGTTTTTCTTTCCACCATGTGTAAATATATCCGTTAGATGTTTGGGAACACCTGGTCATCGAGCACCCTTACGTCTGGGTCATTGTGAGGGATATACTCTGGGTATTCTTCTTGGCTAATTATGTTGAAGAGATCCCCCCACTGTGGGATCATTTATCTAGATCCGGTGCTTTCCTCTGTATCACCAAAGGCCAGAGGATGGAAAAAATATTTCATGGTTGTTGTTTTAATGATAGGCTCCACCTTGGGAGCATACTCCAACTGCCTCATGGTCCCCGGATAAGAACCTTCACCTGTTTGAGCTTCTTTCAACTTAGCTTCCCTCTGCAAGTGTCTAGTAGTTGGATTTCTCGGTGACATATTACCTATAGCTAGAACATAGTTTAGAGTTTGTGCAAGAAAATTGGATGCATATATTATGGCCAATGAATTGAAAAAATCGAATTCATACCTCTGCAACTTGTTAAAATTTGTTTTGATAATCAGAGGGTCGGTACAGTCTAGGGAAGTTCGCTCTGCTCCTTTGGATGCTCTGGAATTTAACTTGTGCATAGAATGAATTTGTTTGAAACCGTTCTAGATATTTAAATAGGAATGAACTTACCTTGTCACATCAACCATTTAATTCAAATTATGAGTGTAATTTCATTAAATCTGTCGCCAGATATTCAAATATGTTTAAAATTAAATTCATCATGGGTTGACGACATGGGTGGTAATGTGGTCTATCAGCAATTTCAAAATGTTGTTGTCTAATCGGGGCATGAGATAGAAACTAATGCGAGATCGGGCATTAACCGGTCTATTAAATTTCCAAATCCGATCATATCTCATGCCACAAACATCCCATCGTTTCACTAGTTTTGTTGGTGGATTGGGGGTCGGGATTATGCTTCAAACATTTTCTTTGATATCTCCTTGCAAAATTTCCAATGCCAATCGATATTCTCGTACGAAGCTAACATGGCAACGCTAACTAGGAGGCATGACTAGGACCCAGGAAACCTTAATAGGACTCGGGATGAAACTAGGTCATACAACCCCGTTATGTGGTAAATACACATGGAATTCAAGACCGGTGACTTCATTTTCTCGTGTTAATCAAAATAAAGACTTTCTTTAATTTATACACTCTAAAACCCAATCCTATATTGCCGATGCTAAAAAGTATCAAGGATCGACAATCGATGATAAACCTACCCAAGTGCTCTTGGATTGACTCTCTCAAAAAAGTCTCGATGTTGAAAACACATCGGGGATCAGTGATTGATGATATTCTTGTCGCGAAAAAAACTATTGTTTTAAATTTTCTATATTCCCCCAACCCCGATAAAGTACATTAGTCATCGACTATCACTGATTTCTTTACACCCTTTGTCAATGTCTATCCTTCCCGCCTTTTTCCGATGCCGAAGGGGATCGACTATCTCCTAAATTTTTGTGTGAATAACTTACACAAACCAACCCCACATTCTACCGATGCCAATCGGGGATCGACGCTTGATGACTGTTGTAACTATGTGGTTCCTTTACTTGCTTGAATTTTTTTCGACGTCGAACCTGAGCGCGTTAGGTGCAATGTTAGCTGTCGATTCTCAATTTGGGTGTTAAGTTATTTTAGACATGGGGTTAACGAGTTCAAACAAACCTGACTTGATGATAAGAGTCATGTAAAAAACACAAAGATAAATCATTTCCCAAAGTGAAATCGATTGAGACAGTGCAGAAAACAAGTGGTACCCAAAAAGCGACAAAATTTCATAAGGATTTTGGGGTGTGTTGAGTGCTCAACAGTAGAGTAACACCATAAAATACTATTGATGGAAGGAATCACTATCGAATCCATGCTTTCTAAAATATAATGTAATTCAACACACATCCAATAGAATGATACTCATGTATTATAATTTCTTGTGAGTATTCCTAGGGGTCTTATGTCAACTACCCCTTATTATTATATTATTTCCTTTTAATTACAATGGGTTTTTCTCCATTATTATGGCCACATTACATTCACTATCCCCTCGGTTACCTCCATAGGTACCACATATTATCCTCCACAGGCACATTACATTACATCCCCCTTGGCATGTTTTGTCCTCGAAACATGGGAAGAATCCATATAATATGACTTACTAAGCAATGTAGTCAACTCGTACTGTGCATGAGAATCTATTGTAATACCCCTAATCCGAACCCCAATTGTGAATGAAATTGTAAATGTACATTTAGATCGGTGAGTTGTTGGCACTGAGTGTTGGTTCAATTTTACGCACACCTCAAAATGTAAATGTACATTTTGGTTGGCAAGCCATTGTCACCAAGTGTTGGTTCATTTTTGTGTGCACCTGAGTAGTGCATGATGATTTTTTCCAAATAAAGAGCATGCACATTCCATAGTTTTGTGTGCACCTGAGTAAGTGCATGATGATTACCTTAAAGTGCGCATCAGACCGAGTTATATATATGTATGTATGTATGTATGTATGTATGTATGTGAGGTCGAAAAGCCTATGTGTGGTTATTGGAATGGTGAGTTGAGATGCAAAAAGACTAGTGCACCTATTCTTATAAAATGTAATCACACTCAAATTATTAATAAAATCACATTGTTGCACACACACCACTCAAACGAAAAGAGACGGGGGGCTAAAATCCATCGAAAATGGAAAAGGGGGGACTTAAGTCGAAGGGAATATTTTATTAATATTTACGAAAAGTATAATTATGGATATGTATTTATCTTAAGTTCCCAAGGGATGGGAATGAGTCACCAAGTGGCTAAAGCTAATTATGAATATGTAAAGTGTTCGATTATGACCATGAAAATATATGGTTGAACCTTAGTGTATTTTGGGGGGTCACTCATTTTTCCTCGGGGGGTCAGACCATTTGAACAAGGGGAAACGACCATTACCTTACTCGCAGAGAAAAAATTAGAAAGGGGTTTTCAATATTGTAACCAGAGTCTTTGTTTTCAAAGAGGCAGGTTGTCGGGCTCGTGAGCATTCTCTCCAATTGAGATATTTGTTGTTGAAGAGGCGGGTTGTCAAGCCCGTGAGAATTCTCTCCAAGTGAGATATTTGTTAGGAATTGTTCCCTAGTGTGTTGGGAATTAGTTACAAGGCTCTAAGACTTCCTGGTCATCCTATTGTTGAAGGCCTCGAAGGGAAGTGGGGCAGCCGAGGGACTGTTGAGAAGAGAAGGGGCACACTTTCTAGGGTGGGACAAACATGTGGGGAATGAGAGACTGCAGGCTAGTTTCAACAGTTGGGCACCTTGGACTGAACAATTTTGTTGTTTATTAGACCTTATCCTAGCATTAATAATCATTTTTCCCTGGTGGATTTTAAGCCCCAACTCTGGGGTGACCTGTTGCTGAAAGTATATGAGAAACATAATCTACAGTTGGGAGGAACATATGAGCTCTGTGCACAGTTGGTGACTCTTTCTAAAAATATAAGTGTTCTTTATATGTTTGTCTAATTTATTGTGTGCTTATTTACCTATGTCTGATATGAATTTATTTCCTGTATGAATTTGCATGGGATTAATTGTTTTTATTCTGTATGATGTTGTTTGTACATGTAAGCATGATGTTGTTATGTAGTGTTTGTTGTCCCTTGTTCTTAGTATGACAATTGTTATGTATTCATGTTAGTCAATTTTGTATTAATGTCATGAGTTCTTATGCAAGGCTAGAATTTTCGTGTGCAAAGGGAAATAATTCATGCATGCAAGAGGCTAGAATCATTGTGCGCACGAGAAAGGAGTCTGCATGCACAAAGAGAATTGAATCTGTGTGTGGCATTGGAGTGGTTGCGCGCTCAGTAGTAATCTTGTGTTCAAAGTGGTTACACACGTAGTATATTTGTGTTTTTCAAATGATTGTGTGCGCATTTGTATTACGTGTTAATTTATCTGTTATATCTAGTGTCTAAAGAGGAAAATTTTTGTGGCGTGATCCATCTTGGGATCATGTGTGTTATCTCACTTGATTATGCACAGATTAACATTATAGTGTAGAATCTGCAGACTAGATTCTTTTTGGAGTGGCATTGCTCAGTAGTAAGCTAGGAATGTTACATAATGGTATCAAAGTGTGGTACTCAGCTAGGAGGCTAGGTACGTTACAGATTGGTATAAGAGTGCAGTACCCATCTAGGAGGTTGGATACATTACAAATTGTTTTCAGAGAGCGATACCCAACTAGGTGGTTGGGTACATTACAGATTGGTATTAGAGCTCCAGTTTCAACACTGAGCCTGCATGAACCAAGTATCTACTTAAGGAAACATTTTCACTGGTAATTTTGATGTTTGGACAATATCGGGAAGACATTCTCTTATATTATTAATTAATAATGTAATTATTGATTATTAAATACTATATATAATAAGTAAATGATAATAATAAATAGTTATTGATTATCCAGGGGATGCATCCTTTCATGGATGGTCACCATATGTTCTCTATATATGGAACACTCATAATTTTAATAATATATTGATCATATCTCATATGAAGAAAAACAACATGGTATTAGAGCGGGATTGCGCTTGACTCCTTCATAGGAGGGCCCATGAAAATGAGAGTAGAGTAAAATGTTGGCAGTGTTAAATTTATGGGGTTGTTACAATATCTGTGTACAACATATTTACTTTTTACTCCTACCTAAATTATAGAAAGAATTCCATAAATTATGGTGGGTAGTAATTTCTAGTAAAAATGTCTAATTTCTTAAATATAAGGAATGCACTACATATTTACTTCTACCTATATTAATGCAAAGAATCACATGTATTATGGAGGAACAATTTAACAAAGTCAAAATGTTATGTGTATGGATTATAACCAAATTAATCTTTGGGTAGTTATGGATGTATTCTCCAACTATTTATAAGAAAGAAAATTAAATTAATTTTTAAATTTAATTTTTCAAAGAGATGTGTCTTTTTTGGATCAATCTAATATTACTATAAAAAGACATATTTTTTCTCTTTCACATGTGGGATAAGTGATATAAGGAAGAGACTAAGAAGTTGAAATTTGTTGAGTTACTTAGTGATGTTCTATTGTTTACTAAAATAATATCGTGTATCATTGGAAGTAATTACCACTTGCGGAAAACTGTGCTTGTTTAATTTAACACTAGGAAATCAACATGGTTAGTTGTATGACATTGTGTATACAATGGATGTGTGTTGGTAGCCTTATGACATCGAGTATATGATGGATGTGTGGTGATATCCGTATGACATTGAGTATATGATGGATGTGTGTTGGTAGTCGTATTCCATCGAGTATATGATGGATGTGTGTTGGTGCTCGTACGACATCGAGTATATAATGCATGTGTATTGGTCATAGTAGAAGACATATTATTTGGAGGGTCACTGTATATATTTTTTCACAAGATAAATTGATCTCCTCTAGGAGATGCTTTTTGTTGTTCTTGTTTCTTATTTTGGGAAGGTCACAAGTAATAGCTCTGAGAAGGAGCCATAATGACGGTTGCAGGAGGTAGACATGGAGGGAAAGAACTTCCAACGTGATATCAAGGAGAGACATTGCCAGACATGATGCTTAGAGACATGAAGTCTCTAGGAGAAATATACCTCCTAGGATGGGACCATGCTAGATAACAGAGACAATTCCAATGATCATGGATACAGGGAGTCAAGACCAACTATATTACAACTATGGTAGATCCAGTAGAGGAGGAAAACACCTTATGAGACTCAGAGGGAGAAGGTGTAGCAATCCCAATACATGAGTCGAGCCATGAGATGTTGAGTAAGTAGGCATGGAAGTAGTTCCAGTGTATGTAGAGGCACTCCCAAAGAGGGAGGCAGTACTACATCCAGAGGGAGCAGAGATTGAGTTACCTCCACAGAAGGAGGAAGAGGTAGCTTTAGTGTTAGAGGGAGCAGAGATAGAGGAGGAGTCACCTCCAACTCCAGAGGGAGTGTTGATGTTTTTTAGCTTCTAGAGACATTGGTTTCATGAGGGAACCTTGATATATCAAGTATGTTCCAAGATGAATTAGCATGATTAACATTTACATATGTTTATGTGGGAAAAGGCATCCATGACTGCACTGTATGTTCAAAACAGAAGTCCTCATAAGACTTTGAGGAACATGTCACCCAAGGAGGCCTTCACCAGAGTCAAGCCTGAGGTTGGATACTTTAATATATTTGGGTGTCCAGTATACAGTCATGTACCCAAGGAGAAAAAGGATCAAGCTAGACCCTTCAGGTAGAAAGGGTACATTTGTGGGGTACAATGAGTCTTCGAAGGCATACCAGATCTACATCCCTAATAAGAGATAGATTGAGGTGAGAAGAGATGTTACCTTTGAGGAGGAGGCATCCTTTAAGATATCTAGAGGATATCACATGGAGATTGATCCAATTGATCCCGTTGATATTGTAACTCCAGTTGATGTTCCCAAAGATATTGCAGTAGGTCGGAAGAGATCTACATGGGCTCGTCAGACTCTGTAGGATGCAAAAGGATATGAAACTCCTCGTGGCACCTTCCGAGTGAGAAAGATACCTCAAAGATATTCATGCTATGCCGTAGTTATGAGCCACATCATTCATTTTGAGCCTTCCTATTATGAGGAGGAAACTAGTCATCCAGTATGGAGAGATGTCACGATGGAGGAGTATCAATCCATCATGAAGAACGATGTGTGGGATATTGTTCTAAGACATGAGGGGAAGTTTGTATTGACTTCCAAATGGATCTACAAGATCAAACAAACAGTTGATGGGATCATCGAGAGGCACAAAATTAGATTTGTTGCTAGAGGATTCTCTCAGGTGGAGGGAATAGATTATGAGGAGACATTTCTTCATGTTGCTCTATACACTTCTATCCGTATTATTATTTCCCTTGCATCATCCATGGGTTGGAGAGTACATCATATGGATTTAAAGACAACCTTTCTCAATGGAGATATTGAGGAAGAAGTATACATTACGCATCCAGATGGTTTTGTGATACATGAGAAGGAGTCTCATGTGTGCAGGTTGAAGAAGGCCTTGTATGGACTCAAGTAGCCACCTCGAGCTTGGTATGTAAGGATTTATGGAAAAATGATGATTTTTGGGCTTCAAAAAAATTGTTCTCGATCCCATCCTATACTACAAGACTGTTAAGGGTGATTCCATGACTTTGGTCATCTACGTTGATGATTTATTTGCCACTGGTACAAAGATCCTTATTGTTGAATGAAAGTATGCATTGGCCTCTAAGTTTGAGATGAAGGACCTTGGTATGATGCACTACTTCTTGCGACTAGAGGTGTGGAAGAGAATTTATGATATCTTACTGAGTCAGGGGAAGTACACAGTTGAGATATTGAATAAGTTCAAGATGTTGAACTTGAAGCCTGTGGCTACACCAATGGTGATGAATATGAAGAAACTAAGCATGTCTTCTTCTGATTATGATGAAATTGATCTGACTATGTACATACAACTGATTGGATCATTGATGTATCTGGTTAACACCAGGCCAAATATTTTCTATGCAGTGAGTGCACTTATCCAATTTATGAGTCAACCAAAATAGACACACTGGATTGTTGTGAAGCATCTGTTGAGATACTTGCAAGGAACATTTGGACATGGCATGAGATATACTTCCAGTATTGATATGGTATGGAAGGAATATATTGACTCTGATTGGGTAGGGAGCATAGTGGAAAGAAAGAGCACCTTCGGGTGTTTCTTCACTCTGGGATATTCCATAGTTTCCTGGTGTAACAGGAAATAAACTTATGTGGCTTTGAGAACAACATAAGCATAGTACATTGCATTAAGTATGTTAGTCCGTGAAGTAGTGTGGCTTTTCAATATCCTTGCATATTTACCTGAACATGTGATGGATTCCACCATTATTCATTATGGTAACCAAAGTTGTGTGAATATCTCAGAGAATCCAGTGTTTCATGAAAAATAAAACCAAATTGAGATCAAGTACCATTACATCTGAGAAATGGTGCAAAGGAAGGAATTACTGGTGCAATACCTTCCTACATATGAGAATGTTGTTGATGTTCTTACCAAACCAGGATGAAGTTCAAGTACTTTCGTGACAGACTCGGCATGGCAGATAATTCCTCCCTCATTGAGAGGGAGTGTTGATGTTTGTAGCTTACTGAGACATTCTCTGGATCATACTCCTATGTGATTGAGTTGAGTTGATATGTGATGACACTTATCCGAGAAGGGATAAGTGTGTTTGGGATTATAGACCAACGTCCCATCTCGAGAGAACATGAGTACATGTCAAGGGAGTTGATATTGACGTCACACACTATGGGGAGTTGACCCTAGTGTTTCTAGAGGGAGTATCCTCTAGAAGTCCACATGTGATGCCATGTGTGATAGAATTTTTCCAGATCGTATTCCTCTGTGAATTGAGTTGAGTTGATATGTGAGGACACTTATCCAAGAAGGGATAAGTGTGTTTGGGATTATAGCCCAACATCCCTTGTGGAGAGCACATGAGGACACGTCCCTTGTAGAAAGAACATGAGGACATGTCAAGGGAGTTGACCTTGACATCACACACTATGGAGAGTTGACCCTAAGTGTTCCTAGAGGGAGTAGCCTCTATAAGTCCACATGGGAGTGCCATGTGTGACAAACTTTTGCTACTATGGTGGTTGTGTACCACTGGCAGAGACTGTGTGTCTTTGGACTGTAGTTTTTTACTACTATGGAAAGATACCTCCCTAGCTAAGAGGGAGTGTTGATGTTTCAAAATTGGGCAGAACTTCTCCTAGATTGGGATGCAAACCAAGGGAGATAGGATACATTTATCATAAAGGTGCACTTGTGGTAAATGGGCCCAGACGTAGTCCTTCCTTGATCATGACAAGGAATAATATGGACTCGAGGTGCTTGAATTTATTTCCACATGTCAGTTAGCATCAGGCTGACATTCACTCACAAGTGTGTACTTGTGGTGAAATATCCCGGTGTGGTATTTTTCCTAGTCATGGCGTTTGACAAGGAATAATAAATACTCAAGATGCTATATGATATTGCATGTAGACCCCGAGTGAGCCTAATATTAGAGAGAGTTAATTGGCTCAGAGGGAGATCTGCAGAAGGAGTTTCTTCTCTATTCAATTGGGAGAGAGACATCTCCCAAGACTGATAGACAAGTTTCACGAGTCTAGGGTGAAGTTTGTATACTTCAAAGATAAGATTGGAATGGTGTAGAATGTCTCCCTCATTTAGAGGGAGTGTTTATGTTTGGAAAACATCGAGAAGACATTCTCTTAGATTAATAATTAATAATATAATTATTGATTATTAAATACTATATATAATAAGTAAATGATAATAATAAATAGTTATTGATTATCCAAGGGATGCATCCTTTCATGGATGGTCACCATATGTTCC
>ML785665.1:675932-706102 GCA_009831015.1 Picea engelmannii | reverse complement strand
AAACCAAATTGAGATCAAGTACCATTACATCTGAGAAATGGTGCAAAGGAAGGAATTACTGGTGCAATACCTTCCTACATATGAGAATGTTGTTGATGTTCTTACCAAACCAGGATGAAGTTCAAGTACTTTCGTGACAGACTTGGCATGCCAGATAATTCCTCCCTCGTTGAGAGGGAGTGTTGATGTTTGTAGCTTACTGAGACATTCTCCAAATCATACTCCTATGTGACTGAGTTGAGTTGATATGTGATGACACTTATCCGAGAAGGGATAAGTGTGTTTGGGATTATAGACCAACGTCCCATGTTGAGAGAACATGAGGACATGTCAAAGGAGTTGACCTTGACGTCACACACTATGGGGAGTTGACCCTAGTGTTTCTAGAGGGAGTATCCTCTAGAAGTCCACATGTGATGCCGTGTGTGATAGAATTTTTCCAGGTCATACTCCTCTGTGAATTGAGTTGAGTTGATCTGTGAGGACACTTATCCAAGAAGGGATAAGTGTGTTTGGGATTATATCCCAACATCCCTTGTGGAGAGCACATGAGGACACGTCTCTTGTAGAAAGAACATGAGGACATGTCAAGGGAGTTGACCTTGACATCACACACTATGGGGAGTTGACCCTAAGTGTTCCTAGAGGGAGTAGCCTCTATAAGTCCACATGGGAGTGCCATGTGTGACAAAATTTTGCTACTATGGTGGTTGTGTACCACTGGCAGAGACTGTGTGTCTTTGGACAGTAGTTGTTTACTACTATGGAAAGATACCTCCCTAGCTAAGAGGGAGTGTTGATGTTTCAGAATTGGGCAGAACTTCTCCTAGATTGGGATGCAGACCAAGGGAGATAGGATACATTTATCATAAAGGTGAACTTGTGGTAAATGGGCCCAGACGTAGTCCTTCCTTGATCATGACAAGGAATAATATGGACTCGAGGTGCTTGAATTTATTTCCACATGTTAGTTAGCATCAGGCTGACATTCACTCACAAGTGTGTACTTGTGGTGAAATATCCCGGTGTGGTATTTTTCCTAGTCATGGTGTTTGACAAGGAATAACAAATACTCAAGATGCTATATGATATTACATGTAGACCCAGAGTGAGGCTAATCTTAGAGAGAGTTAATTGGCTCAGAGGGAGAGTTGCAGAAGGAGTTTCTCCTTGATTCAAGTGGGAGAGAGACATCTCCCAAGACTGATAGACAAGTTTCATGAGTCTAGGGTGAAGTTTGTATACTTCAAAGACAAGCTTGGAATGGTGTAGAATGTCTCCCTCGTTGAGAGGGAGTGTTTATGTTTGGAAAACATCGAGAATACATTATCTTAGATTAATAATTAATAATATAATTATTGATTATTAAATACTATATATAATAAGTAAATGATAATAATAAATAGTTATTGATTATCCAAGGGATGCATCCTTTCATGGATGGTCACCATATGTTCCATATATATGAAACACTCATAATTGTAATAATATATCGATCATATCTCATATGAAGAAAAACAACAGGTAAGTGGCCGAATTTGGAATTACAGTGTGACCATGGTGCACAGAAAATAAGAATGCACAAGTGTGCGCACTAAATTTTGACATTGCGGGGTGCGGTTTTGGAAATGCACACAAAACAATGGTGCACGTGTGTGCGCACTAAAATTTGGGGTTGCATGGAGAAAAAATGGTGGTGCGTGTGTAATACTGATACGTGGTGTATATGTTAAATATTGGCATCGCGCATTGGTATGCGTTGAATACCAGTGTGCACCTGTACTTCAAAAAGAAGAAACAAGGTGATCTTCCTTTTTATTTGTTTACTATACATGTTTGACTCATGTTGCCATCATTGACAACACACAATCAATAATGCCAACAATTGTCACCATGGGAGATTCATGAACAACGAGATAAAAGCTTCTATAAATAATTTAAACTTCAAATATCTATAGTAAAAAATAAAAAATAAATACATAATATGCTAGTTATATATACTTATACACTTTAGAAAATGTTGTCTATTATATGTTATTTTATCTTTCAGTCATAAAGTATCAAACATTTTCTTTAGGAATCACAAAACCATTTCAATTGTAAATCCCTCTATTATGAAATTTATGGTCATTGTCATTGTTTGTTCAGAAAATTTCCTAGTTCATTGGGTTCATTGATAATTTATATAAGGAACAAGGACTAGAGATATATCATTGTGCTCATTTGTGAGATGTTTCACTTCCATAAAAAAAACTCATAAAGAGAAATATCCTGGTATTGCTAACTCTCCTCCCAACCCTTTTCCTGACAAACAAAAATAAAGTTGGTTGGTTGAACCCCCCAATATGTATACCCCTAGTTTAGTTTTAAAAACCTTGTCACCCCCTTAATACCATGTAATAAATTCAATTACATGTTAACTATTTTTAAACCTTGAATATGAATCCATGTGTTATGATATTGGTTTGCGAGAGAATTCCCGTGAGAGAAACTTATATTGACTCAAGAGATCAAATACATGCAACTATGCAATAGAAGCTTGATACTTTCACCATAAAAAATGAATTACATAAAGAGAGCAATCTGGGTGAAGACAAGCCTTATTGTTCAATATAGAGAAAGACACTTTATTGTTTGATCTAGTGAAATACAAACCTTATTGTTCATTAAAAGTAGCAGGTGGAGTATATTCATTAACCATAAGATAGTTTGGTATCCTAATATTTTAATCTATGTCAGATAAATACAACTAAGCAAATAATTCCAGTGCTAACTTGGCACAAGTAGTGGACTAACCAAGAATGGCATGGGAAATAAATATTCAACAATAAGATTTGAAGCAATTGAATGGAAAACACGCAAGTGACACTTGCGTGTATAATTACGATAGCAATATTTACCTAAAAGACAAAATAAAAAAACAAGCATCGCATTCAAAGATTTCACTAACTTATTTTTTATCAACAAAAATAGAACTATTGCACTGAAATAAATTGATAGCATGAGGCTACCTAAATCCATGCTAAATTCTCATGCAATAAAGATGGTCATCACTAAACAACATAGGGAATTAACAATTTATACAACTATGACATAAAGAAGGCAAGAACCAAATTGAATAATTGTGCATGTGAACTATTATCAAGACAAATTTGTACAAACAAAAGACATAAAGACACAGAAAAGCATCAAAACTTAAAAAATTGTATAAAAACAAAACATAGAAAGATATCAAAGTTGAAGATATCAAAGACATCAAAACCAAAAATATCAAAGCCATATAAAGACACCACAAAAGCATCAAATTTTCACTCACAGATAAACAAATAACAAAGCAAACAAGATTGAGCCTAAAGGAACAAGTTGTGTCCATCAATTACAATGTTGTTGGATGAGTAGAGGATTATGTTTAAATCTTATTATTGTCACTCTGAATGATATCTTGACTTGGAATTCATTTGTATGAGGGGATTTTTGAGTGATTTAGGGGCATTGTTTACACTTGAGAAATTGACAAAATTTGACTTTGGAGGACTATTTGCCATTTACAAAGCCAATTTCCAAGCATAGTACAGTGATATTAATTTCCTATTTGTGTTGTACTTTGTTGTTTGAATTACTTTTATGGTATGTGTTACCCACCAATTTGCACTAGGATGGACTTGTAGTTGAGCCACCAAAGATTGAGCAAGGATTTGCTCAAAATTCATAGTTCAAAAGTCTAGCCGACCATTATGACCCCCTTTTTTTTACCTTTTTACCGCATTTCCACACCTCTGCAGGGCATTATAATATGATGAAATTGTAAAAGGCTTAGCCTTTTTTGACTTAGACATGAGTGCATTACTCTAGAGTGTTTTTTTTAGTTGTTAATTATATTTTTCTTTTGAACAATTTATAACTTTCAAGTTTTTTCACTCAATTCCTCCAAAGTTGGAGTATACACTCATGGTTAGGCATTAGCTTGGTAACATAATCTTAGTGTATAATGTATATTACAATACTATTCATCCTCCTATATTCTCATGGAAATGCGCTAAGTCCCCCTTAGGTTTTTTAATGTTTTATGCAAAAATAAATTTTCTCGTAAAATTGAGATATTTTAATTGTAAATATTTTCTAAGTTAAATAAGTGGTACTAGGAGGCATTATATGCCTTGGGGGTATTTGTTTTTGGAATTAGAATACCCACTTAACCTAATCATAAACTTTGTGAGTGAAATTAAGTGATTTTAATCACTTAAAATTAATTTCTCTCACAAAAAGTCAATAAAGGACAAATAAAATCAGAAAAATCAGCAAGTGTTATTTTTTGGGAAACATGTCAGAGACATGTTTTGAGTTAAATCACCCCTTCTTAAGTTAACTAAGACTTTGTGTCACTTATGGATGATTTGGGGATGCGTCATGAGGTAGTTGACTTGAGTTATGATTTTCTCTCCAAGTGAGGTGTGCCCCTCCTGTGGGTAGGTGGCGCCCTCTTAAGGAGGTGCACCCACCTCTTGAGAGGTGGCACCCTCCTCCTATCCCACTTGGTTTACACTTGTCATCTCTTAGGATGGATTGAGAGGTAGCATCCCATATGTTTACAATTGTCTCACTTCACCTCACAAGTGGTATGCCCTCCCTCTCCAAGTGGTGCCCCCTCCTCTCTTGAGCTCTCCAACCCTCTAGCTATATAAAGGAGCTTGCTCTCCCTTTGTAAGTTAGATTGGTAGACCTTGAGTTATGTTGTTGTAATATGCTCTCAAAATATTGTGGAATAAATATTTGAAGACTTTGGAGGTCACTCTTGTTGTCTTGTGCCAATGTGGATTGTATTGTTCCATCTTGAAGTGTTGAGGTTATGGTAAATTTTATTTTTGCAAAATTTCATTGTTAATGTATCCTTGAGAAGTAAGATATTAGTGAACTTGTTCGTATTAATATATATTATTATTCATAGCACATGTTTAGTCTATGATCTCATGTTATTCTAGCTTGATTTGCATGATTTCTATATTGTATCTGTAGGAAGTGGATGCATCCACTTTTAACTAGTATTTTGCAGGAATTCTACAAGTTTGCAGGACCTCTAGTTTAGAGGAGTGGAAATCTCTAGCTTGAGTTTCCAACACCTTCAAATCCAATCGGAGAATTTTCCCTCTACAACACACTAAGAGACCCCGTAGCCCAAGATTGATTTCCATCCAACACTCTTTCTCTCTTATCTCATAAAGTTCCTAAATTCTATTTTGGTTACTAATTTGCATGCAAATAATTAGATCTACATCATATTTCAAATTCTTATTTGTCTAAGTTAGCATGCAAAAGAAATTGTATCTAGATTTCAATTTCACTTCATTATTCTAAGCTAGATCTATCATAAGAAAGTTTATTTTTAGCAAGTTTTTTCCTTTAAAATTTTAAAAGGATAAAAGTAGATTTCTTTTAAAAGTTGTAACTTTCATATTTGGAAAATTAAGTGCCTTTACAGTGCTGTTTTGAAACAAC
Organism: Picea engelmannii; assembly: GCA_009831015.1. Taxonomy (NCBI): domain Eukaryota; kingdom Viridiplantae; phylum Streptophyta; class Pinopsida; order Pinales; family Pinaceae; genus Picea; species Picea engelmannii. The sequence goes on along the minus strand of ML785665.1, from coordinate 700,609 downwards.
ATTCAAATACCCTAAGGAAAACAAGCTCTTTAACTTGCTTTCCTTAGTTCATTTTTTGCACTTTTTCTTTAGCAATTTACTTATAATTTTTTTGGGTTTTTCTAACATAAGTCCAAGACTCTTCCAAAGTATTTTGGGGAATTTTTCATTGTTGTTTGTTTGCTTTTTTTTTCAGGTTTAGCGAACAACTAAGGGGAAAATATGTCCGTTTTGGGCGGATTTGGACATTTTGGGACCCCCGGGAGCACCCTTTTGATTAATAAACCCATTGTAAACATTGTAAATACTTGTGATCCCCCGAATGAATGATCACAAGTCACTCCAAAAAATATCTTTGTAATTCCATTAATAAAATCGGTGGGGCTTCAAGTTCATCGTTCATCCCCCCTGGGGGGAACGATGTTTTTGGTGATTGTGTCATTTTTGCATTTTTGGATTAAGTTTAATTTTCACATATAAATCTAATCTCAAAGTAACTTTAAAATTCATCACAAAGCACAACAATATTTACCTTAGATTTCCTTTTTTGCAAAGTAATATTTTAATTGATAGAATAGATTTCTTTTTTGCAATTTTAGTTTCTTGCAAATAAACTCATCCCCTCAGCTCATCTGATTAAGCTTTACTATGAAAGGAGGTTGGTCATTGTGGAATTAGTAATTAGAAAACATTTTCTTTTATGTAATTTCAAATTTGGTAAATAAACATTTCCCCTCAGCTCCCTGATGTATGCTCTGAACCCTTGCGAGCCTATCTCGATCTGGGGAACTCATCAGAACCGGGGCTAGTCAATGTAGAGTAGTATAATTAGGAAAATATCAAAAGAATCTATTTCTTGGTTTGGAAAACCGCATAAATGGAGTGTGTGAAATCAGACATAACACCTCAGGATTTTTCTCCTCTGTGTTGGACCTCCAACACCTTTATTGAGTTTGTTGGTGAAGCCATTTGGGTTTCGGCAAGCTCTCCGCAAATTTCCACGCTAAGAGATAACCTCTCAAGAGGCCACATCCTAGATTACTTTTGATTTCTTGCAATACAGTTTCACACAAGCAATAAAGTAATCTAACCAACCTTAATCTAAAAATTTCATGAACATTTTCACACGACAATATCCTTTTGTGACAACATTACATACACGACTATTAGCACTAGTATAATAATATTTACTTTCAAGTCTTTTACTTCAAAGCATTTATATCTTAAAATCATTTGCTATGAATTATATCATTGATGTATGTATCTTTTTGCTTTATGGATATTGAATATATCTTGGGATAAGTGAATGAATCATATGTTGCTAGTGCAGATTGTTTTTTGATTATCTTGTTCTTGCTGCAATAAACTCCTAGAATACTAATTGTTCTTAGATTTAGTTTTGAGCCTTAGTTTATTTTCTTTAGGGACTACCCCCCTTGGCTTCACTAGGAGTTTTCCTAAACGAACGAGTTGAGGATCATGTGAAACACCTTGACTCGAAACTTTCCCCCAAGGACACACCAAGTGGATTGAATATTTCTTTTGCATTACCCAGGTGTGTATAAAGGGGGCAATAGTATGATAATGTGAAAGAGTTTTTGATATTGTTTTTTTTTGTATAGAACTGGAAAGCTTTTTGTCTAGAACTAGATTTTATGGAGTAAGAATACTAGTTTACCTCAAACTTTCCTTGTAAAATGAGCTTATCAATCGCTGGTAGTATATCTTTTTAGAATTTATTCATTAACATCTTGTATTGTTTAAAACTTGACATATTTTGTGTGTTGTGTTTTTGTATGCCTTTGTGTCTCCAATATGTACTGTTAGAGTCTCAGTTTCACATCATTGTTATGTGTAAAGTGAAATCCAATTTTTTTAAGAAACTAAAAAGCTTAAAAATCATTAATAATTCTAATACCAATAAATAATTAAGATTTTTTTTTTTTATATAAATTTTATTATTCATTAATGAAAATTCCATAACAATTTTTTCCCATGGAGCCGCTTTGGATTTTGTCTATGACATCTAGGGTTTAACCCTAGCCACTCATGACCTGCATGTTGGCCATGGAGGTGGAATCCTCCGTTTTTATTAGTGCCTCAATTTGTGGGACCATTCCTTTTGTATCCGAGCTCAAGTTGAGGTCTATTCTATAGTCTGGTGCTTCTTTTCGAGATGTTGTTCAGAGAGTTTCTGCTCCCTCATTTTCATCTTTTTTGGTTCAAGAAGCCCCATCCCTTATCATTCCCATGGGACAAGATGCTAAAGAAGAAGAGGAATATTACAGATCCTTGAGTCTGGTCTATCGCTTCAATGGTTTTTGGCCAAAGTTAATTGATCTTAACATCTAGATCTCTGCTACCTCGATCCTTATCATGCAACAACAAACTTTCATTCATCCTTGTGCAAAACGTTTTTTCATAGTCAAGTTTGATATTTAAGAAGATTGTGATTTGATCTTCAACTCAACCTCGTGGTTTTGGGGAAACTTAGGCTTGTTCATGAAACCCTGGTCTCCTTCTTTCAATCCAACTACTGACATTCTCTCCTCAGCCCCAGTTTGGGTGAGACTCCCTAATCTGCCCCTGAATTTTTGGGGTTTTCCCTCTCTCGAAGCCAGTGGCTTGTCATTAGGAAAGTTCCACTTTGTTGGTTGTGGAGCCTGATTATCTTCCTGATTCAGGGGTCTTTTACTTTCAGCCATGTTTATACCCCATGAAGTATTTACACCCCATAAGTATGTACACTCTTCCATGCGGGGGAGTACAGAGGGGGGGTACCCCCTCTGCAGGGTTCGGGGGGACTATCCCCCTGGCTGGGGGGTCTGGGGGAAAGCAAGCCCCCAAAAGAAAAATTGCCTTGTAAATGTATATTGTAATTTCATTGTAAATCTGGATCATTCATTATAAGGTCGCATATCTAACGATAGAGATTATGTTAGGGTTTTTTTCCCTAGAAGGCAACCCTCTTTTATGAGGGAAATGTATTGCGGCTATGGTTGATGGTGAATATTGTATTCTGAGATAAGAGACTGTGAGATAAAGAAGAGGAAGTTACAATGGGTTTGCTATAGGTTGTATCCCTTCATATGATGGATAATAATAAAGGAAGGACCTGGCAATTTCTTTGGTGGACGTAGCCCACACTGGGTGAACCATGTAAATCTGTGTCTCTATTGTATTATGTATCTTCTATGTTTTGTTTCTGCATTTGTTTTATTTTATTGCTCCACGGTCCTGTTTTTTCTAACACACTTCACAAGCCGTGAAACTATGAGGCATAACACTTCTACTTATGCATGTATTTTCATGGAAATGGACTTCAGTAAAGGATTCCCAGTTGAAGTTATTCTTACTGGGAAAAATTACTCTTGGCCTCAGAAACTTGACTATGAGAGAGTCTCCTTGCGATGTAGATCTTGTTTTGAAACAAGTCATCTTGCTTCCTATTGTCCCAAAGGGTCCAAAAAGATCAGAAAGCACCATAAATCCACTTGGTGGGTTGGATCTAATGACGACCACCAAGTAATTTCAAAATCCTGCAAAGAGCCTCCACAAGACATTGAAAATCACCCTCATTTAGATCCTCCTATCCAAGACACTCTGTTATCTCAAGAATCATGCCAGAACTCCACTGAAAATTTAAAAAAAGAGGCATTTACCCTTCAAGACTCATATAAGGGACTTCGGATACAACAATCCCCTCAACCATCGACAAGTTGGGCAGATCAGGTTGATGTTGTTGAGGTTTCGAATCAAGAAAAACAAGAAGCTTTGGATCAAGAAAATCCAGGTATCATAGACATTACAAATGGTCCATCATCTGCAAACTAAGTTTGGATGGTAGTCGAAAAGAAGAAGAAAGTACATGTAACATCACAACCAATGGTAACACGAAGTCAAGCCTGCAAGACGAGCTCTTCTCTAGCAATTTAATTTAGATGCAATGTCTCTTCACATTTATGCTCAGAGTCTTTTTTTAAGTGTATTCAGTAAGGTTGTTCTATGTGAAGATTTCATTTGAGTATTGGAAAAATCCATCAGTAGACTGTAATAGTTGTCTATTTGAGGCCCCGAGTTAGTTCAAATTTTCAAGATTTTGTAACTCCTTCGTGGTCTCGACCGCACCCTTTTTACTATAAAATTTCTTAGTTTCTGTAAAAAAAAATGAAAATACCATAACATGAAAATTACAAACTAGCATCTACATTATAATGAATCAAAATTAAAATAAATAAGTAAAATATCATACCTTGTATTTCTTACCATTTTATTAATAATAACCAAATTATCAAGGTAGTCTTTTTATAATCATTAAAATTACAAATATAAGATTATAAAAATTAAAAATTAAAATATTAACATTGAAAAATGAATCTACAACCATCAACATATAACCTTGCAAAGGGAAGAAACATCCTTTAAAATATATAAATTTTATTTTTATATAAACACATTGTGGTTAAAGAAAAATGATTGTATTCATCAATGCTAATAAAAGAAACATTCCTCTATATAAGAGATAAAACTAGCACAACCACTGAAAACTGTGGCTGATGAATGCCGAAAGGCCTCCCGCAACTGAAATGATGAAATGTGTGGACAACTGGAATTTGACGATCCAATATGAAATGCCTGAACAACTGGAAAATGAAACATTCCCATTGTAGAGACCCCAGCTTAAGTAAATACAAAATTTTAATTCAATTAACATATAATTGCCTTCTCATACGTAAATTATTCATTCACATCATAAGCGTAAATATTCTGCATAAGTTAAAATCCATCTACAACATGGAAATGACTCAACAATTCACAATAAAATACCTGCTTCTGATGCTAATTCCCGTCGATATGGTTATCCCTTCCCTGCTGCCTTGTTGATGTCTTGCCTAGCCTGATGCACTGACCAACACTGCCCAAACCGACTATCCTCCTAGCCATCTAGGAGCAGCATGTACAACTCCCTAGCTCCAAGAAACTGAAAGGAATCCTGGCCCCCGTGCCCAAAACCCCTAGCAAACCGGTGCCCCCTGCAATGATACTCACAGTCTGCAGAACTCTCCCACAGAACCAGAAAAACCAAGCCAAGAAACCAGTACTCTCGTCCCCCTCCAAAATGCTTCCTCCCCAAAAATAAAAATAAAAATCCTCCTCCCAAAAGAATGCCTTCCACCGTAAGGCTCTCCCCGTCATATTCCCCCTTGACCGACTCTTCCTTTTATTAATTTCCTTATCCATTTATTTATTATCTTATCCCCTTGTATTTATTATCTTATCGTATCTTTACATTTAATGTCCTATCCCCTCCCATATACGTAAGTCTTAATAAATTAAATTATTAACCCCATTAATTCTTTACTCACATAATTAAAGAGTCGATTAATAATTAATTAATCATTGACAATTATGAACAAATAATTAATGATAATTAATTAGTTAATATTATATAAGAAATAATTATTGTTTAGCTAACATCTTAGGACAATCAGATTATCAATTTAATTATAATTAATAATCCTATACATTTAGTTAATCAAGGTCGTTACATACACCCACCCTTTAGGAAACTTCGTCTCGAAGTTAAGGTATCTTCTGGTACAAAGGAAAAAAAACATGGTTCACACATTCATAACAATTAACCAATACTATCAGTAAGTAAGTCAAGAAAACCCATACATACTAGTGTATATGTACAAGAAATGTATGTGTAGCTAGTACATACAAGTCTCGTGCATGTACTAATAACCAAAACTACCATCCTCTAGTAATTTATGTAGGCATCCAATCCAGTCAGCAAGACTAGTCTTTTATAACAGACAATAAACCAATCAAATGTTTAAGAAATCCTTTAATTACAATTATCTTGGTTCAACAATTTTATTTAGACAACTATGGTTTAGTTACGAAATTATAAATATTCATATATGCACATTTTCTTTTTTAGAAGGGAAAACATTAAATTCCACCACAAGATGGATCTCCATACCTTCTCAACTATTACTACTCATCCTTCCTCCCTAACCTACTTCCATATCCATTCCTATCCTTCCTCTGCCATACTATCTTGGAGCGTCAACTATATTGACCTAACTCCAAATAGAACCCGTAAGTGGAAGTGTCATTATCTCGACCAAACTTCCCTAGCAGGCATATGAAAGTCATCATCACATGTCTTGGGGAGCTTGAACTAACACCGTCCTCCCATGACTTCAGGTTTCGAAGGATACATGGTGGGAAATGCCTCCACCCCTCCTAATCATAACTAGGGTCCACACCCTACAATGGAATATACAGTGGCACCGTGTTGCTGGGGGTTTTGTCAACGTTTATTCGGTTTTGGGCAGTCTCTTCACCTGAAATCCTACACTAGTCCACATATCATAGCAATGCATCCAAACCAATATAATTTCACATACAATATTCATACCATAATGTTTCTTGGCTAGTGGTCATGATATCCACATTCATCATCATTATCCCTTGGCTATTTCATAGCCCATAACCTGTAGATTAGTCTGTAACACAAACTCATACATTTCTATGCATTATCATCATGTAATTGCATACTATCATCATTTCAATTTGGTATCCCTATACCGATAAATTATCATCAAAGTTTTCCAGTTAGAAATAGATCTCATAATATCCCATAATTAAATTTCGACACCCATTCATAAGATTATCATTTACCAAAATAAATTGCATCATATACAACATCATTCTAATAGCATTTATCCTTCATAAAATTCACATTCTCACAATATGTCGCATCATATACATCATCATGAATAACATTTAATCATTCATACAATTTACATTCTCATAGCAGATCGCATTACATACTTCATCATCAATAACATTTAAACATTCATAAAAGTTCATACATTTTAAAGTTTAAGTGTATCATTTAATAGTTTCACTGTGACTAGAAAATAAAGTATATAGGTCTCAAGTAATCCTGGATGTCTAAGTCAAAAGGTGGTGTCACATACACCCTACCTTCGAAAAACATATTCTCGAGGTGGTCAAAAGTGAGGGATAGTCTCGTCGTAGTGTCTCAGTGTCTTCCCAAGTAGCAGATCTTGGTCTATACTTGTCCCACTAGACCTTAACTTGGTCTACCAGATGATTCATGAGCTATCGGACTCTACGGTCCAATATGCATAATGGTTCTACCGTGAGGGTTCCCACGTCCAATACTTGCAATTCCTTCCAATTCAGTTTATGTGATTCATCAACAACATAATGACGTAAAACAGGTATATGAAATACATTATGAGTTTTATGCAAGTGGGGTGGAAGTACGAGATGATAGGCAATGGGTCCAATTTTCTCTTGGATTCTAAATGGTCTTATAAATCGAGGCGACAACTTTTTCCCCTTCCCGAACCATATGGTATTCTTATTAGGCCTGATACGAATGAAAACTTGGTCTCCCACTTCATAACTTCGGTCGGTACGGTATGCATCCGCATAACTTTTCTGCCTATCCCGTGCTTCCTTTAGTCTCTGTCTAATCTGAATCACCTGTTCTTCCATCTCCTGAATCAATTTTGGCCCAACTGTTACTTGGTCTTCTAGTCTATTCTAACTCAATGACGTTCTGCATGGCCTCCCATACAAAACTTCGTAGGGTGGCATTCCGATGGAACTATGAAAACTGTTATTGTAGGCAAACTCTACCAAAGGTAAGTACTTCTCCCATTGGGTTTGATTATCCATGACATACATCCCAAGCATGTCTTCCATGAATTGATTTACTCTCTCTATTTGCCCATCTATTTCAGGATGATAAGATGTGCTTAAGTTCAATTGAGTCCCCAACGCTGACTGTAAACTTGTCCAAAACCTAGAAGTGAATATGGAGTCCCTATCTGAAATGATCTTCTTAGGTATCCCGTGAAAACATATAACCTCACTTACAAACACATGTGCCACATAAGTGTCTCTAACCAGAATAAAATGAGCACTCTTGGTTAACTTATCCACTATCACAAGAATGGCATTGTGTCTATGAGATGTGAGCGGCAACCCCACAAAAAAATCCATAGAGATGACTTCCCACTTGGACATAGGGACATCATGTGGTTGTAGGAGGCCTGCCCGGTGATGGTGGTCGGCTTTCACTTGTTGACATTCTAGGCACTTGGTGATGAAATGGACTACACCACACTTCGTGCCTACCCAGAAGAAGAGTTTCCTTATATCTGCATACATCTTCTTCACACCCGGATGCACACAATAAAGTTCTATATGGGCTTCCTTTAGTATGATGCTTCGAATATCCCCATTCTCAGGGATGTACATCCTTCCTCAATATCTTAACAGTCTGTGTGCTTCCAGACTATATCCTTCATACTTTGGATCTAACTACCTCCCGCTCTGGAGGTTTGAAGTAACCTTTAAATACCAACTGTCTGCTTGGAGTTGTGTCAACATTTGTTCCCTCAGATTGACCTTTAAGGGTACCAAGGAGAAGATACGTGGTCTCCTACTCAAGCCATCTGTGACCACATTTTCCTTTCCCTTGATGTATGGAATACCCAAAATCATACTCACTCATAAACTCACTCCATCCTGCATTAGCACGCCCCCCAACCCTTGCTTTGAGGCATCCGTGCAGACTGTGAAGTCCTTTTCCATATCCGACACTCGTGGAATTGGCGCACTAGTTAGTAACCAATTAAGCTCAATGAACGCACTATCACACTCTTCTGTCCATTCATACCTGACCCCCTTGCGTTGCAAGGTGGTGATGGGTTTCACTATTTTTTAGAACCCTTTCTCAAATCTCTGGTAATAACCTACTAGCCCCATGAAGCTTCTCACCTCATGGCATTTTTCGGCACTTGTCACTCCATAATGGCCTTTTCCTTTTCTGGGTCCACAGAGATTCCTTCGCCATAAATGATATGACCTAAATAGTGGATCTCTTTCTGGAAGAAGGAACACTTTGACAGCTTCCCATACAATTTGTTCTCTCTAAGGCAGGACAACACTATTCATAAGTGTTCCTCATGCTCTCTTTAATTCTTGGAATAGATGAGGATGTCATCTAAAAAGACTTGTACAAAACGGTCTAAGTACTTCTAGAATACGCCATTCATGAGGCTTATGAATACTGCTGGCACATTGGTTAATCCGAAAGGTACTACAACAAACTCATAATGTCCAAACTGAGTTCGAAAGGCAGTTTTTGGGATATCATCCTCCTTAATCCTTAACTGATGATACCCTGAGTGCAAATCAATCTTTGAGAATACCGTTGCTCCTTTCATCTGATCGAAGAGGTCATATATTTGCGGCATCGGGTACCTATTTTTCACTGTAGCACGGTTCAAGTCCCTGTAGTCTATACATAGTCGTAAGGATCTGTCCTTCTTCTTTACAAAAGTTACTGGCACGCCCCAGGGTGAAACACTGGGCCTTATTATCCCTAAGTCCAGTAACTCTTTCAACTGCATTTGCAATTCACAAAGTTCCGATGCTGTCATCCGATACGGAGTCTTGGAGATCGGTTATGCACCAGGTTTTATCTCAATAGTAAAATCAAGCTCCCTCTCAGGAGGTAACCCTGGTAACTCGTTCGAAAAAACATCCTGAAATTCTGACAATACCGGGTACTGATCCAATGAGGGTCCCTTCCTTTCATTCATTGCTTCCACTACATACAATCGACACCCTTGCCTCAAGCATCGCTTAACCTTCATAGTTGATATAAAGCGTAACGACACTTTTCTCTGTACACCCTGGATCTCTACTGGTCTTCCTTCATCGTCGACACAAAGTGCCCTCTTTGCGAAACAATCTACCAAAGCTCAGTGAGTTGCTAACCAATCCATTCCAATGATTAGGTCATACGCCCCAAGAGCAGTGACATATACCTTCAACCTGGTAGTACACACTCCTAGGTCTAATATATAATTATCAACACTAGGTCCTACCGCTTGTTTTTCCCCTGAAGCCATCTCAACTTGTTTAAAGTCATCATGCTCGTAGGCTACCAACCCACTCTTTTCTATTGCAGATGGTGAAATGAAACTATTTGTCGCACTAGAATCAAACAAAATCTTATCATTGATATGATTTAGCGCACCTGATGATTCCACCACCGTGGATTGATGTTCTGCCTCGTGATGATTAACTGCTGTGTAAATCTGATGGCTGCCACTTGCTCTTCCCATCGGGGCCTTTCCTTCTCTATGCACAATCCTAATTGTAACTCTGGGCAGTCACGCTGGTAACGACGTCCTCCATGTTCCCAACAGGTAACACATGATTGAACCTGCGCACGGGTTTGTGACTGTTTTTGAAACGAGTTCCTTCCTCCAGAACCCCTGCCCCTACTAGTTGTTCCCTGAGATGGTCATGGACCTGTCTGCGTCGTTGGTGTTGAACGAGATGTTGCACTCGCTGCCATTGAAATCCTTGCAGCTACTCTCCTTAGCGCAACTCTGTTACCATTAATCTATTTAAGTATATGAGTTTATTTGTAAAGACTCATGAGGGCGTGTTGGTGTTAGTGCTCTTCTCGAGGCACTTCGCTTGGTGGGTGGTCTTGGGTTCAAAACCCATGGACCCTATAATATTTTAATTAACTTTTAATGTAGTTTAACTTTACACTAAATTATAATTTAGGTTAATTTAGGGTAACCATTTAATTAACTTTTAATTAATTTAATTAAATTAACCTAAATTATCTTTAAATTAATTTAATTTAGATTAATTATCTTTACACAAAAAAAAAAATTTAAATGAACACACACAATTTATAAAAGTTTTTTTTTTTTAAAATAAATAATAGAAGCAAATCAAAATAATTTAAAAACAAGTGTGGGCACGCATGGATTCCACATGCCTGCCTTGCTTCCTCCAACGCCCCTTCCCTATCTTAACCCTAACCTTTTTTGTCATAACCCTAATTCCTCTTTTCCTCATTGTTTCCTCTTGCGAGGTCTCTGGTTACCTGGTTGGCCACCATGGCCTCTTCTCATGGCTTCTCCTCCTCGTTTGTCAGGCATTTGGTTTCTGGAGTTGGTGGATAGCTTGTATTGTTGCTTGGTGAATGATTTGTGTGTTGGTGTTCGACACTTGTGCTTGGGCGGCTTGTGCGTTGTTTTGTTTTCTCGTTGGGTATTTTCAGACGTTTTGTGCATAAAGGTGTAGACTCGTGGGTTCGTCGAAGCTCCTCATTGGTGACTAGGCACTTGCATTGGTATGTTGTGTGGATACGTCTGTGTAACACCATGAAGTTTGTGGGTTTATTTGCTATTGATTTTGTACCACAGGTTCTGCAACAAATTTAAATGGCTTTGCAGAAGCTAATAGTCGAATTCTTTTGCAAACATATATCACCAACAGTAAGACACTCCAATATTCAATCGGAAGCTACGATAAGGTTGGGAGAAGAGAAAATGCACTTTGTGAAAGAAGCAACCTGTCCACGAAAGGACTAGAATGAAGGAGTATTGCGAAGGAACGCTGGAGCTATGTAGGACCTTGCAGTTTGTGTTTTCTGAAAGCCTTGGCCTACCTCCAGACTACCTAAAGGAAGCATTTGGACGTGATGAGCCAAAGGTTTCCCACTTGTAATATCCTCCTTGCACTTGATGCTTGGTTGAGTGTGAGAGTGGTGTTCTTAAACCAGAGGCCGTGTTCGGTAGCTCGTCGTTGTTATTTGGGCGAAAGTCCCGGGGTCAAACCCACGGGCTTCCCCTCTGCGCGATTTGTTGTATTACATGGATTATATACTATGGTTTTTACTACTATGATTGCACACGACTTTGGGTTTCTTTCTTTGAAAGAAATCCCATGCAGTGCCCAGTGTTGTTGACCGTCCAACGCATGCCGACCCACTGGCTGACTGATTGCAATTCTTGTTTTTTTTTTTTTTTTTTTAAGTGGTTAAATTTAGGGTCTGGAATGTTACAGATCTAGACTTTAATCATAACTGCCTATTACTTCATCCTATAATTTGTACTCTCACTCCTATTAACTTCAGAGTGTGATCTGGGTTTACATCTATTAGCTTTGGTACAACAGATTACTCTACCCTGAAATTTTGGAGCCTGGATCAGGCCGAATTTTGCCAGGAGCAAGTCATTTCTTTGGTTGTTCATCATGGCTACCAGAATTCAGTTTGAAAATTCCAGCGAGGTCAGTGTCTTTTCAAAACTTACAAATGCATATTGCCTGGTGGCCATTGGAGGATCAGAGAACTTTTACAGCACTTTTGAGGTTGAGCTAGCAGATGTCATTCCTGTCATGAAGACATCTATAGCAGGCACAAGGATTGTTGGGCGTCTTTGTGCTGGGAACAAGAATGGTCTTTTGCTTCTAAACACGACTACTGACCAAGAACTTCAACACTTGAGGAATAGTTTGTCGGATGAAGTTGTGGTGCAACGAGTTGAAGAACGACTATCTGCACTTGGCAATTGTGTGGTGTGCAATGACCATGTTTCTCTCATTCATACCGACCTAGACAGGGTTTGTGCTTATCTCTACATTATTCTGTGATAAAAATTGGTCTCTTTTGTAGGATTCAGAGTGGATAAGCTACTATTTGATTTATGACTCATTGTTATCTAATATTCAGTCTGACTTTTAAATTTGCAATTTGACTCAGACTCAATCAATGTTTTAAAAATCGAAACCGGTACCGGAACCAGTCGAGGGTCCAACCTGAACTAGGACCCGTTGCTGGACGAGGATATCACTCAAGCTGCAGGCTTGTTGAGGCTTCATTTTCATGACTGTTTTGTGCAGGTATGCATATATTTAGCTTTTTGCGAGAAAAGTTGTGTGCTAATGGACCAGGAGAGTGTGGTTACTTTGTGTATCATAGAACTTCACGACGTTCGTAGCTGAAGCACTCCGACTGTAGGCTGTAGCAAGTAGGGGCACTAATAGTCTCATTCAAGCCAGTTTTCTGTGGACGTTTTCAATGATCGTTTGGACACACAGGCATGTTTTTGAAACCCCTACTTTAATATAGAAGCTATTTGTACCTACTTTTAAAATCCCAACTTTTTGGTGAATGCCATTTTCTGGTGGCTATTCTTGGCTAGATTTCATTTTTTATTTATTTATTTAGAAGTTTGACATTTTTGAACTGCAGGTACCCGGATCCCTACCCTTCACTAGGATGAATGGGGATTTAATAGCTTGATACCATGAGTGGCTTGGCTTAATCCTTACAAAGGTTTTTACAATGACATGTTTTCTAGTTGTTACATATATTTTGATATTTGAGTTGTGTATTTGGTGAGTTGTATCTTCTAGATGTTGCATTGTGCAATTTAGTATGTTCAAATTTTGATTATCTGGTCTCTTGTTTATTCTGTTTTCTTCATAAGGTTTCAATATTCACATCATTTGGTATCTCAGAGCAGTTATTCTACAGCCACCACAAGGGATCTGTTTTCTTCTTTAGGCTTCCGTAGCCATTCCAGGAATCCTCTCCTTTAATTTGCAGCAAATGTTTTTCTTCTTCTTTGTATTTTATATTAAAATTTATTTTCATGGATTGGGTTTTAAAATCATTACATAGAAATGGATCTAGCCAAAATTCTTTATTTATATAGATCTTTAATATATTGCTTTTCATCTCCATACAATTAAAATTATTAAAAGTACACTTCTAATCATCTGATGCAGCTATAGTCTACAGGTTTTCAGAGTGCAGATCAACATAATGAAAGCAAAATAACATTAGAAGTAACACAACTCAACTCTTTGTTTGTTTAATTGAAGCAAGTGTACTTAATACTTCCACTGTGTAGAATATTATGGACATATTGTTTATATATAGATCTGTGTAACTAACAAAGAGAATGTGTTTTTGGCTTGCAGGCTAGGTGGAGCTGGAGCTTGGAGTTGGAACTTTCCCTTAGGCCCAGATTTCAAACTAAGGCTCTGATACCATGTGTAGAGACCCCAGCTTAATTAAATACGGAATTTTAATTCAATTAACATATAATTTCCTTCTCATACATAAATTATTCATTCACATCATAAGCATAAATATTCTGCATAAGTTAAAATCTATCTACAACATGGAAATGACTCAACAATTCACAATAAAATACCTGATTCTGATGCTAATTCTCGTCGATATGGCTGTCCCTTCCCTGCTGCCTTGCTGCTGTCTTGCTTAGCCTGATGCACTGACCAACACTACCCAAACCGACTATCCTCCCAGCCAGCTAGGAGAAGCCTGTTTGGCTCCCTAGCTCCAGGAAACCGAAAGGAATCTTGGCCCCCGTGCCCAAAACCCCTAGCAACCCGGTGCCCCTTGCAATGATACTCACAGTCTGCAGAACTCTCCCACAGAACCAGAAAAACCAAGCCAAGAAACCAGTACTCTCGTCCCCCTCCAAAATGCTTCCTCCCCCAAAATAAAAAAAATCCTCCTCCCAAAAGAATGCCTTCCACCGTAAGGCTCTCCCCGTCATATTCCCCCTTCACCAACTCTTCCTTTCATTAATTTCCTTATCCATTTATTTATTATCTTATCCCCTTGTATTTATTATCTTATTTTATCTTATCTTTACATTTAATGTCCTATCCCCTCCCGTATACGTAAGTCTTAATAAATTAAATTATTAACCCCATTAATTCTTTACTCACATAATTAAAGAGTCGATTAATAATTAATTAATTATTGACAGTTATGAACAAATAATTAATAATAATTAATTAGTTAATATTATATAAGAAATAATTATTGTTTAGCTAACATCTTAGGACAATCAGATTATCAATTTAATTATAATTAATAATCCTATACATTTATTTAAGCAGGGTCGTTACACCCATAGCCAGAAAATGAAAATGAAACATGCGGATAGTTGAGGAAAGTCAGAAATGAAACGCTCAGAAAATGAAACACACCTACAGTTGAGCAAATCCAAACGTGGTAATCCCAAAGGTTAATCATTTAAACGTGGCAATCATATAATGCTACAATAATTTCTTAATATGATTAGGTAAATGTTAAAAAGTAAACATGTTAACTGATGCATTCAAAAATACAAGGAAGTTATGAAGAGTAAATCACATTCATTGATTTGGGAGGACGACTAAGAATATGTCAGCATCTTCAGTTGTTAGCCATCAGATTAAATTTTAGATTAAAAGGTGATTAATTGTGCCCATTGTCAATAGGTATATGTCTTTCAACGTAAATATGTATCTTCATTATATATTGTATATTTAAAGGAAGAAATAAAAAATATTCACATTTTATTTATAATCTTAAAAATCATGTTATAAAGGTCTTTTTTGAAATTTTTGTTTTTTATTTTTTTTCTTTTTTGGAAATTAAGTATATTTAAATTCTTCTTCATTTAAAAAAAAAAATTAACTATAAATGTTAGTGTAGTATATTATAGGATTCATGAAACTTTCAATGTTTTTTAACATTATATTTTAGTTTTTTTATATAATTTTTAAAGGTTTGGAGTGCAAAATTTTGTTGAATAATTAACCTTATAAAAAATAGTTTAAAAACACTTACATATCAATTAACATTATCCTTATAAAAAAGTTGTAATGATTCTATTCTCTATATTTAATTTATAAAAACACTTACATATCAATTAATATTATCCTTATAAAAAAAAATCTTAATGATTCTTTCTCTATATTTAATTTATAAAAACACTTACATATAAATTAATTTTATCCTTACAAAAAAATTTAATGATTATATTCTCTATATTTAATTTAATCATAAGATTTAAAATAAAATAAAATTTGAAATTTAGAAATGTCCAAACATAAAACATCTACAAAATGTTTATAAAATAATAGTTTAAAAACACTTATATATCAATTAACATTATCTTTATAAAAAAATCTTAATAATTCTATTCTCTATATTTAATTTATAAAAACACTTACATATCAATTAACATTATCCTTAGAAAAAATCTTATTGATTCTATTCTCTATATTTAATTTAACCATAATCTTTAAAATAAAAATAAATTTGAAAATTAGAAATATCCAAACATAAAACATCTACAAAGTGTTTATAAAAAAATGGTTTAAAAACACTACATATCAATTAACATTATCCTTATAAAAAATCTAAATGATTCTATTCTTTATATTTAATTTATAAAAACACTTACAAATCAATTAACATTATCTTTATAAAAAAAATTATGATTCTATTCATAAGTAAATTTGAAAATTAGAAATGTCCAAACATAAAACATCTACAAAGTGTTTACTATTCAATAGTAAAAAGTCATAACTAAAACAAACAATTTAATCAATTGTTCAGTTTTCTAGGGTTGCACACACTGCAACTTGAGCTTAACTTGATTGTAGATTGGATTCATAGAGGGGTCAACCACAAAATTAATGATTGACTTTATGATTGTCTTGAAATTACAATCAAGCTAAAGATGACCCACATAATTGCACTTACATTGTTGCAAACATTTCAACTTTGAATCTCCATTGTCACCATTCAACTAAAATGTTATAATAAAGTTTTCTTGATTAGTCCCTCCCTTTTAGGTTAACCAAGACTATAGTAAACAACTTTCCATTTTTTCCATCTCCTTGTACGCAGATTTAAATATATATTAGTCATTTCTGCAAAGTTCCCCAAAGTTGTACAAAGATTTAAATATATATTACCCATTTCTGCAAGGTTACCCAAAGTTAGACATATATAAACTTTATCTCGACCAATGAAATCTTATGAGTCTTCTTTGACCTCATCCCGAGAAGAAGCCAATAGTTTGCACAATACTTGAAACACAATTTTCAAATAGTCTCTCCAAAATTAGATATATATGAACTTTATTTTGACCAATGAAATCTTATGAGTCTTATTTGACGTCATCCTGAGAAGAAGCCAATAGTTGACACAATCTTTGAAACATTATTTTCAAACCGTATTTTATTTGTATGTCAAGCACTCAACATGAAATTTTTTTTTACCATGCTCCACATATTGCTTTGTCATGCTCCATGCTCCACATATCCTTGAGGCATATGCACATGTCTTGAGACATATGGTCCTCTTTCAAATATACTATGTATACCTTTACAATGCTCCATATATCCTTGAGACATATGTACAAGTCTTGAGACATATGGTCCTCCAAATACACTATGTATGCCTGATGCATGTGCTGTTGGACTCCTTGGCATGGAGGTTCTCATAGAAGCTTCTCCTTGGCATGGAGGCTCTCATAAAAGTTGAAAGTGTTCAATTACTTCCTCTAGGTCACTCTAAAAACTAAATATGCTCGGAAGTGTTCAATTGCTTCATATAGGCCACTACAAAAACTAAATATGCTTGGAAGTGTTCAATTGCTTCATCTAGGCCACTCAACACTATGTACAATAGCATAAAAGCAACGTAAAAACTAAATATTCGATATGTACCTTGAATGTGTTAGTCTATTCAATTCGTCACTTTCTGTCAGTAGATCTTGGGTGACGTAGGTAAAATTACTACAAGTACCTTAGTTCAGGTTACCTTTGTCTTTCTCTTCAAGTCTTCTTCTCAAGTAATTTATGTTTGGGTTATGTTGTATTCACCACCCAAAACCTCTGCACAATATTCAATGGAGATTGCTATGACCTGTAATTTTACCCATTCAGATCTGGAATCACCCCACTCAATCTCAACTTTGAAATCGTGCAAACCATAGGAATTCCCTTTACTTCCTGGACAACAATTTTAATGCTACCAACAATGAAGGAGCAAAGATAAAATAAATTGCACGTGCAGAGAAAACAAAGGAGGCAAAATATAGGAGTAGAAAACATATATACTATTAAATTTTTCTTGCTTTATTTTAATGCACAATGGAAAAAAAATCATTACATCTTTATAGTTTTTATTTAGGGCATCTAGAGCCTTTGAAGACATTAAAAAAATCACAATACAATCAATCTAGAAACCCTTGGGTCAGTAGTGGAGAAGTTTTTGGGCATCTATGTTTGAGAAAGTTCTACTCCTTTTTTACTTCACTAGTCGTGGTAGTTAGCAACAACCTCTAGAATTTTTGGAGACGAGAGTGTGGTATTTTTTCCAGTGGTTTTTTTATAACCCTAAATTGCACCATACATGCATACCTGGTATCAAGCCATCTTACTTGCTATTTTTTCCAAGCCGTCACTAAGAATCTCTTCTTAAAAATACTATTTTTGAAGATGTACGTGCCCTATACCACTACTGCCCGCATATGTACGCTAGTTGCACCACTACTACTCACGTACATATGCTATCTACACCATTACAACTCGTGTATGCCCACAAAAGTTGCAAAAATTAAAAATTTGCAAGGGAATTCGTTGAGATTACGGGCTATTGGGTAGTTTCCCAACTAATCCACCGCCTATAGCCCATCGCCCAACCAAATAACCATCCTTTGGTCATATAAAAGGAGGTGTTGGGGTCTCATTCCAAAAATAAGCATAATAACAATGAAACTCTACCCATTTCACTTTCCCCCCTTGCCCCAAGAATATGCAACCACATTGTGAGTTTTGAGCCAGAATTCCCTATTCTTGCATTTTTCCTCCATTGCAAGCCTAATACATTCCCTAGAGAGAGCTGAAGAGGAGAAATATACATGGAATCATAGTTGGAGCTTGGTGAAGAGGATCCCGACCTAGGTTTGAGGAGCAATTGTCGATCTCATTGTAAGTAACTTTGTGAGATTAATAGAAATAAGTATTTTTTCTGTCCTGCCATATGATGTGTTCAATATTTATGTTTGATTTACATTTTATTATGACATCTAACCCACTAATTTGTATATAAGATGCATGTTCATAGTTTCTTGTTTTTCTTTTGGTGAATGTAGGTCAGCCTTGGGAGGAGACTTGTAGTCTAGGAACAACTGAACGCAAAAGGATCGACACCGGACATAGATTTTAAGGTAGAGTTATTGAATCCTTATACTTTGTATTTTATGCATGAATATGGGGTATAGTCGCGATAGTTATAAAAAGTAGGAGACTTTAGACGGTTAGTTATTCCTACATGTTGAACCCTAGTGTAGTCCATAGGGAAGTTTTCCTGCTATAGCAAGTTTCTCGAAGCTTCATTTTGCTTCATTGTTAACATTCTCCCACTTGAATCTAAATAAAGGTTTATGGATAATACACTGAAGTTGTATATTGATGTAACCAATGAACTTGGATTCATTCACAAGATCTAAAAACCATGCAAACACATGATAATGGAAAATAACTCTATTTTCTTCCTTCGCCATCCTAATCGTTACAATGGAAGTTCAACCCCTTATAACTACTATCTAAGATTTTCGAAAAAAAGCTAATTTTATAAAAACAACTAATTTTAGGAAATTCTTTCGTGACTCTAAAACTAAGAAATAACTAAGAGCTAACTAGAGAAACTATATTTGTCGACTCGATTTTCTGATTAAGTTCATAAACTAAGAGATAACTGATAATTTAAAATTTAAAAATTCCCATAAAAACACTAAAACCCTAATTTGAGGCCTTATATGAAGGAATTTGGCCCCGAAAAAGTGCCCAAATGTTGTTCAATTAGAAGGATCACATCGGCATGACAGTGAACTCTTCAAGATGTAAGTCCCTATAAAATTTCAATCCAAATGGATAACCGAGTCAAAATTTATGACCTTCGGAAAATCCCTGCATCATTCTTCTCTGGTTGAAAAGAACGCAGCTACTGTAAGTTACTATCTTCAAATTGTTTCCACTTACCGATATCTAGGTTCAATAATTTCCCCCTCTGTAATCCATGTACTCTCTGTTGGTGCTACACCTTCCCACTGGACTAGATATCGAATGTATTGTCTTTGTCGATTATGAATGGTCTTCTTATCTAAAATATGTGCAATATTTTCCTTTTTCTTGCTCAGAATGGCATGTTGCCAATTCACCTTTGCCTCATTGTCATCACCCAAATCATCCCCATGGAATATATACAATTGAAAAACGTTAAACATAGGGGATATATCAAGATTAGCTGGTAAATCGACCTTATAGGCATTTTCGTTGATTTTCTTGAGAATCTTGCAAGGACCAATTTTCTTATACTTCAATTTGTGGTATGTTCCTCTAGGAAACCATTCCTTCCGTATTAAACCATCACCAAATCACCTTCATTGAATACTTGGTATTGTTGGTCAGCATCATTTATAAAAAATAAAAAAAAATCATTACTGGCCTATAGTTTTTGTCTCACATGTTGCTGCAATTGTTGAATGTGTTCTGCAAATGCTTCCCCATCATCATTGATCCTATCCCCAAGTGGTAGCTGCACCAAATCTAGGAAATCCATAGGATTTATACCACAAACAACTTGAAATGGAGATTTACCTGTAGATATATTCATTGAACTATTGCAGGCAAATTCTGCTTGAGGTAAACCTAAATCCCACTGCTTGGTCTTCTCCCCAATAATTCTTCGTAACAGGTTTCAAAAACTTCGATTTACTACCTTGGTTTGCCCATCTGTTTGGGGGTGATAGGCACTACTGAACTATAATTTAGTCCCCATTTTCTTCCATAGATTCCTCTAAAAATGACCCAAGAACCGAGTATCTCTATTAGAGGTAATAGTTTTTGGAACCTTGTGCAATTTAACAACTTATGAGAAAAACAATTTTTCCACCCTCGATGCATCACTAGTTCTCTTACAAGCAATAAAATGAGCCATTTTAGAGAACCTATCAATAACCACAAAAATATAATCATTACCTCAATGTGTGTTTGGGAGCCCCAACACAAAATCTATGCTCATATCTTTCCATGGGCCCGTGGGCACTAGTAATGGCATATAAAACCCTGTGTTTTGTGAGTGTCCTTTAGCCATTTGGAAAATCCTACACTGTGCCACATACCTGGCTATATCATTTTTCATCTTCGGCCAATAATACTTATCTTTGATTAAGGCTAGTGTCTTATCCTTTCCAAAATGTCCTCCCAAAACACTACTGTGAAGGTCTCTGATAATATTTTCCCTCATTGAATCTGTTATCGTGTAGGTTGTAGGTTGGGAAAAGCCCGACCCAAACCACAATATGGCGACAACTAAGAGAACACCTACCCACTCTCACCTCATATAGGTATTACCTTCACTTTAGAGGTGAAGTGATCACCTGAAGGGGGGAATCTCGAGTGACCCTAAGGGGAAAATAAGTGAAAAGGAAGTGAGGCCCCTATAGGTCAATTATGGAAGGTAAGAAGTGTTTGAAAGAGTCTCATGAATTAAGGAATATGTGCCACAGTGTAGGATACTTGCCAATGATAGTTGTACCTGCCCGAGACACAAGAAGAATCGAGATAAAAAACCAATAATCTTATTGGACAAGCAAGCAAATATTGTTGTCCTTGCTAACAAAAATATATGAAGATACAATTCAACAAGTAAATGTGAACAATAGTTGTTAAATAAATGTTAAAAGTCAAGATAATGATGCAAGAGCTAAGCTAGGTATAACTAGTACAACTCAAGATTGAAAGAGAAAGACTTTAGCATAAATGTAAGGCTGTTATAAAGAAGTTTTGCAAAGATATTTTTTCAGTGTTATGGAAGTAGCAAACAAGTTTTTACAACAGAAAAATCATCCACCAAAAATTGCAAGTAATCTACCCAAAAAGTGCACTAGTATTAGTAGATTGTAGGGGTGGAATATTAGCAACTTATGATGGTTGAGTTGTAATTTATTTAAGAAAATGTTTTCTTTTGTTGAAGCCCTATTGGATGTATCTTTATTGTTATAACAAAAACAAGAAGTTATTCAAGAAAAAAGATGCCTTGAGGGCTTTAGGAGGCCTCAAGCAACTAGAACAACTTCCAATTTACACAATCTCAAAATTCCTAGTTTTCACGTTTACCAATGCAAGATTTATTTCTCCAATGAAAATAGATTAGTTCCTTTATCTATTAGGTTATGGATTCAATTAAATAATGAACTAGAAATTCTATCTCCTTGGGGGTGTAAGCCCTTTTACTCCCCAAGACAAGCAAGGCTAACTATGTCGTATTAGGAGGGTGTAAGCCCTTTTACTCCTCCTAGTAAAACCTTATGCAAGAAATTATTCCAAGACAAAAATGATGGACATGGTGGGGTTTTATTCCCTTATACTCCCCAATAATTTTAGCAAATCAAACTTGTAACCAAGCAATGAAGCAACAATAAGATAGATTCCTTACTTAGTCCAAGCATCAACAAGATAAACCCCCTTTTTACCAAGATTAATCCACCACAAATGCAAGAGAATAGATCCACTAGAGATAACACATCATATCATCCACCAATAGAAAAAATAAACCATAATAAGATCATAAGAGAGAGATATTTCCCAAATAGGGAACAAATTTCAGCTAGGAGTCTTCTCATAATGGGAGAGTTATGATTAAAATGAAATAGAGATGATCTCTATTTATAAAAAATGTTCTAAAACATGTTTTTCCGCAAAAATTAGGGTAAAACACAAGATAAGGGGACAAAAACCCTTACCTTTCCCCTTTAAAAAAGTAATATTAGATAATTAATATTTTTCACATAAGAGAAACCCTAGAAACATGACGTCACCCCTTTTTTTGGGCAATGTTTGGCAATTTTAGTCAAGTTGTTGAGTTGGAGAAGGGAGAGTTTGGCCTCCAAAGGCCAATTGTGTTCAACCAAATCTTTTATTCCATGATCCATGGGCCTCTTCATCCAAAAAGTGCCAAATTTCCATCAAAACATACATCACCACCACAACCTAGCCCTTGGGTGACGTCAAACCCTCGAAAGGTTACGTTTTCCCCCTTTCAAGTAGGTAGTTTGGCATGTAGGTGTTGGGAAATATCCTTCAAGGTGTCATCTAGGCCTCCAAAGGCATATCATAGTCATCCAGAGTGTGGGCCCTTTCCATCCAACCTGCGGGCTTCAAGCCCCAAGGAAACCCAAGTTAGGATTGCTCTTCCAAAACTATCCACCAACTAGGTCATGGAAAGAGAAATGAATACACCCTCCGAGGATCTCAAGTCAAATGCATCATGATGAGTGAAAAAAATCAATAAAAGAGCCATCTAAGCATGTACATCCAAACCACCTCATCGAAATAGATAAGTTCCCAAATACCCTATGCAATTTTCCAAGTTTAGGTATGGGAGGGTCGACAAAATGACTTGTTGGGTGAATCGTACCTCAATTTTAGGGGTGTTTCCCGATGGAACCTATTTATAAGTCATGTGGATGAAGTGTCATGGATGGGGGAAATAATTTTGGGCATGGGGTTCATGACATACAAGGGTTGTAGTGTCTCATTTATGAGTGCCTTTGTAGAGGGTGTGTTGCACCTTCATTTTCAATGCATCCTTTTTCCAAGCCCATTTATTTCCATTTAATTAATTAAGTTCCAAACATTGGGTACTCCCTAGGATGAATCAATTAGCTTGGGGGTCAGTACAAAAGTGTCACTTTAAGGGAGAAGTACACATAGTGCCATGGGGGTATAGTCTATCTTGTAACGTTTGTGTAAATCCATCAATCAAATGGGACATTTATGATATGTGTTTGTTTTTGCAGGTATTTGATTTTTTAGGAGAAGCATTTCATTGCTCTAAATACCTCTTTGGGCGAGCATCTTGAAGGTTCATAATTAGGCTCTTATATTTTCCCAACCATGTCCCCTCTGGGCCTTCAACCCCTTCTTCCCATGAAATGAGGGACAACCCCTTCTTAGGTCATTACACCCAAAAATACCAAAAGGTAAGGATATGAGGGGATGAATTGTGGAAAGTTGCAAGTATGGTTGCAAATGTCATGATGACTCGTCAAGAGGACCTCCCAGTAACAAACCTATCCCTAAGGGTGACCCACTTACTAGGGCACAATGTCAACCACCAAAGTGAAACAGGGCAAAGAGCATAATGTCCAATCAAACATTACATAATAAAAAGCAATAATAAATCCAACAAACTCAAATGACTCAAGTATTGAAATGACACTCACCATAATACATGGCTTTTACCTCATGGAGAAAGACCTAATGTCTTCTAGAATCCATCTGATGTGGTGGATACTGTCGTGATGAACCTGGAGTTGTGGTGGCAAGGTGGGTCTCTGTGTGTGCAAGTGGACATTGTTGGTCAGGTTGTCTCTCGGTACTCAATGTATGCAACCCGAGGGGCTCAAGACATCATCTCCTTAGTTATCCCTAGGAGTTGGGGATAATAGAACAAATTGGAATGCATATTTGTTTTCCTTTGAACATGTATCCATCTTGAATAAAATATGCACCCTGATTAAGATCCATGTTCCCAGTGACTGTATTCTTCAATTGTTCCACAATCTGTCGAAAATCATTATCAGACGCATAAAGATCCTTTAATGCAACAAATCGATTTACTTGATTTTCCATGGCTATAAAAATATCATTGCGTTGACTCAATGCATCTACAACTTGATTATGTCATCCTGATTTGTGCTTTAGAACAAAGGTGTAGCCTTGTAAGAAAGAGACCCATTTTTCATGTCCATTGTTCAATTTATTTTGGGTGTTTATATATTTTAATGCAATGTGATTGGTAAATAACTCAAACTCTTTTGACACTAAATAATGCCTCCAATGTTGCAATGCTTGCACAATTGCATAAAATTCTACATCATATGTGGAGTAGTTATTTCTTACCTCATTCAACTTTTCACTAAAGAATGCAATTGGTCTAC
>ML785665.1:653498-668369 GCA_009831015.1 Picea engelmannii | reverse complement strand
TCATAAGTAAATTTGAAAATTAGAAATGTCCAAACATAAAACATCTACAAAGTGTTTACTATTCAATAGTAAAAAGTCATAACTAAAACAAACAATTTAATCAATTGTTCAGTTTTCTAGGGTTGCACACACTGCAACTTGAGCTTAACTTGATTGTAGATTGGATTCATAGAGGGGTCAACCACAAAATTAATGATTGACTTTATGATTGTCTTGAAATTACAATCAAGCTAAAGATGACCCACATAATTGCACTTACATTGTTGCAAACATTTCAACTTTGAATCTCCATTGTCACCATTCAACTAAAATGTTATAATAAAGTTTTCTTGATTAGTCCCTCCCTTTTAGGTTAACCAAGACTATAGTAAACAACTTTCCATTTTTTCCATCTCCTTGTACGCAGATTTAAATATATATTAGTCATTTCTGCAAAGTTCCCCAAAGTTGTACAAAGATTTAAATATATATTACCCATTTCTGCAAGGTTACCCAAAGTTAGACATATATAAACTTTATCTCGACCAATGAAATCTTATGAGTCTTCTTTGACCTCATCCCGAGAAGAAGCCAATAGTTTGCACAATACTTGAAACACAATTTTCAAATAGTCTCTCCAAAATTAGATATATATGAACTTTATTTTGACCAATGAAATCTTATGAGTCTTATTTGACGTCATCCTGAGAAGAAGCCAATAGTTGACACAATCTTTGAAACATTATTTTCAAACCGTATTTTATTTGTATGTCAAGCACTCAACATGAAATTTTTTTTTACCATGCTCCACATATTGCTTTGTCATGCTCCATGCTCCACATATCCTTGAGGCATATGCACATGTCTTGAGACATATGGTCCTCTTTCAAATATACTATGTATACCTTTACAATGCTCCATATATCCTTGAGACATATGTACAAGTCTTGAGACATATGGTCCTCCAAATACACTATGTATGCCTGATGCATGTGCTGTTGGACTCCTTGGCATGGAGGTTCTCATAGAAGCTTCTCCTTGGCATGGAGGCTCTCATAAAAGTTGAAAGTGTTCAATTACTTCCTCTAGGTCACTCTAAAAACTAAATATGCTCGGAAGTGTTCAATTGCTTCATATAGGCCACTACAAAAACTAAATATGCTTGGAAGTGTTCAATTGCTTCATCTAGGCCACTCAACACTATGTACAATAGCATAAAAGCAACGTAAAAACTAAATATTCGATATGTACCTTGAATGTGTTAGTCTATTCAATTCGTCACTTTCTGTCAGTAGATCTTGGGTGACGTAGGTAAAATTACTACAAGTACCTTAGTTCAGGTTACCTTTGTCTTTCTCTTCAAGTCTTCTTCTCAAGTAATTTATGTTTGGGTTATGTTGTATTCACCACCCAAAACCTCTGCACAATATTCAATGGAGATTGCTATGACCTGTAATTTTACCCATTCAGATCTGGAATCACCCCACTCAATCTCAACTTTGAAATCGTGCAAACCATAGGAATTCCCTTTACTTCCTGGACAACAATTTTAATGCTACCAACAATGAAGGAGCAAAGATAAAATAAATTGCACGTGCAGAGAAAACAAAGGAGGCAAAATATAGGAGTAGAAAACATATATACTATTAAATTTTTCTTGCTTTATTTTAATGCACAATGGAAAAAAAATCATTACATCTTTATAGTTTTTATTTAGGGCATCTAGAGCCTTTGAAGACATTAAAAAAATCACAATACAATCAATCTAGAAACCCTTGGGTCAGTAGTGGAGAAGTTTTTGGGCATCTATGTTTGAGAAAGTTCTACTCCTTTTTTACTTCACTAGTCGTGGTAGTTAGCAACAACCTCTAGAATTTTTGGAGACGAGAGTGTGGTATTTTTTCCAGTGGTTTTTTTATAACCCTAAATTGCACCATACATGCATACCTGGTATCAAGCCATCTTACTTGCTATTTTTTCCAAGCCGTCACTAAGAATCTCTTCTTAAAAATACTATTTTTGAAGATGTACGTGCCCTATACCACTACTGCCCGCATATGTACGCTAGTTGCACCACTACTACTCACGTACATATGCTATCTACACCATTACAACTCGTGTATGCCCACAAAAGTTGCAAAAATTAAAAATTTGCAAGGGAATTCGTTGAGATTACGGGCTATTGGGTAGTTTCCCAACTAATCCACCGCCTATAGCCCATCGCCCAACCAAATAACCATCCTTTGGTCATATAAAAGGAGGTGTTGGGGTCTCATTCCAAAAATAAGCATAATAACAATGAAACTCTACCCATTTCACTTTCCCCCCTTGCCCCAAGAATATGCAACCACATTGTGAGTTTTGAGCCAGAATTCCCTATTCTTGCATTTTTCCTCCATTGCAAGCCTAATACATTCCCTAGAGAGAGCTGAAGAGGAGAAATATACATGGAATCATAGTTGGAGCTTGGTGAAGAGGATCCCGACCTAGGTTTGAGGAGCAATTGTCGATCTCATTGTAAGTAACTTTGTGAGATTAATAGAAATAAGTATTTTTTCTGTCCTGCCATATGATGTGTTCAATATTTATGTTTGATTTACATTTTATTATGACATCTAACCCACTAATTTGTATATAAGATGCATGTTCATAGTTTCTTGTTTTTCTTTTGGTGAATGTAGGTCAGCCTTGGGAGGAGACTTGTAGTCTAGGAACAACTGAACGCAAAAGGATCGACACCGGACATAGATTTTAAGGTAGAGTTATTGAATCCTTATACTTTGTATTTTATGCATGAATATGGGGTATAGTCGCGATAGTTATAAAAAGTAGGAGACTTTAGACGGTTAGTTATTCCTACATGTTGAACCCTAGTGTAGTCCATAGGGAAGTTTTCCTGCTATAGCAAGTTTCTCGAAGCTTCATTTTGCTTCATTGTTAACATTCTCCCACTTGAATCTAAATAAAGGTTTATGGATAATACACTGAAGTTGTATATTGATGTAACCAATGAACTTGGATTCATTCACAAGATCTAAAAACCATGCAAACACATGATAATGGAAAATAACTCTATTTTCTTCCTTCGCCATCCTAATCGTTACAATGGAAGTTCAACCCCTTATAACTACTATCTAAGATTTTCGAAAAAAAGCTAATTTTATAAAAACAACTAATTTTAGGAAATTCTTTCGTGACTCTAAAACTAAGAAATAACTAAGAGCTAACTAGAGAAACTATATTTGTCGACTCGATTTTCTGATTAAGTTCATAAACTAAGAGATAACTGATAATTTAAAATTTAAAAATTCCCATAAAAACACTAAAACCCTAATTTGAGGCCTTATATGAAGGAATTTGGCCCCGAAAAAGTGCCCAAATGTTGTTCAATTAGAAGGATCACATCGGCATGACAGTGAACTCTTCAAGATGTAAGTCCCTATAAAATTTCAATCCAAATGGATAACCGAGTCAAAATTTATGACCTTCGGAAAATCCCTGCATCATTCTTCTCTGGTTGAAAAGAACGCAGCTACTGTAAGTTACTATCTTCAAATTGTTTCCACTTACCGATATCTAGGTTCAATAATTTCCCCCTCTGTAATCCATGTACTCTCTGTTGGTGCTACACCTTCCCACTGGACTAGATATCGAATGTATTGTCTTTGTCGATTATGAATGGTCTTCTTATCTAAAATATGTGCAATATTTTCCTTTTTCTTGCTCAGAATGGCATGTTGCCAATTCACCTTTGCCTCATTGTCATCACCCAAATCATCCCCATGGAATATATACAATTGAAAAACGTTAAACATAGGGGATATATCAAGATTAGCTGGTAAATCGACCTTATAGGCATTTTCGTTGATTTTCTTGAGAATCTTGCAAGGACCAATTTTCTTATACTTCAATTTGTGGTATGTTCCTCTAGGAAACCATTCCTTCCGTATTAAACCATCACCAAATCACCTTCATTGAATACTTGGTATTGTTGGTCAGCATCATTTATAAAAAATAAAAAAAAATCATTACTGGCCTATAGTTTTTGTCTCACATGTTGCTGCAATTGTTGAATGTGTTCTGCAAATGCTTCCCCATCATCATTGATCCTATCCCCAAGTGGTAGCTGCACCAAATCTAGGAAATCCATAGGATTTATACCACAAACAACTTGAAATGGAGATTTACCTGTAGATATATTCATTGAACTATTGCAGGCAAATTCTGCTTGAGGTAAACCTAAATCCCACTGCTTGGTCTTCTCCCCAATAATTCTTCGTAACAGGTTTCAAAAACTTCGATTTACTACCTTGGTTTGCCCATCTGTTTGGGGGTGATAGGCACTACTGAACTATAATTTAGTCCCCATTTTCTTCCATAGATTCCTCTAAAAATGACCCAAGAACCGAGTATCTCTATTAGAGGTAATAGTTTTTGGAACCTTGTGCAATTTAACAACTTATGAGAAAAACAATTTTTCCACCCTCGATGCATCACTAGTTCTCTTACAAGCAATAAAATGAGCCATTTTAGAGAACCTATCAATAACCACAAAAATATAATCATTACCTCAATGTGTGTTTGGGAGCCCCAACACAAAATCTATGCTCATATCTTTCCATGGGCCCGTGGGCACTAGTAATGGCATATAAAACCCTGTGTTTTGTGAGTGTCCTTTAGCCATTTGGAAAATCCTACACTGTGCCACATACCTGGCTATATCATTTTTCATCTTCGGCCAATAATACTTATCTTTGATTAAGGCTAGTGTCTTATCCTTTCCAAAATGTCCTCCCAAAACACTACTGTGAAGGTCTCTGATAATATTTTCCCTCATTGAATCTGTTATCGTGTAGGTTGTAGGTTGGGAAAAGCCCGACCCAAACCACAATATGGCGACAACTAAGAGAACACCTACCCACTCTCACCTCATATAGGTATTACCTTCACTTTAGAGGTGAAGTGATCACCTGAAGGGGGGAATCTCGAGTGACCCTAAGGGGAAAATAAGTGAAAAGGAAGTGAGGCCCCTATAGGTCAATTATGGAAGGTAAGAAGTGTTTGAAAGAGTCTCATGAATTAAGGAATATGTGCCACAGTGTAGGATACTTGCCAATGATAGTTGTACCTGCCCGAGACACAAGAAGAATCGAGATAAAAAACCAATAATCTTATTGGACAAGCAAGCAAATATTGTTGTCCTTGCTAACAAAAATATATGAAGATACAATTCAACAAGTAAATGTGAACAATAGTTGTTAAATAAATGTTAAAAGTCAAGATAATGATGCAAGAGCTAAGCTAGGTATAACTAGTACAACTCAAGATTGAAAGAGAAAGACTTTAGCATAAATGTAAGGCTGTTATAAAGAAGTTTTGCAAAGATATTTTTTCAGTGTTATGGAAGTAGCAAACAAGTTTTTACAACAGAAAAATCATCCACCAAAAATTGCAAGTAATCTACCCAAAAAGTGCACTAGTATTAGTAGATTGTAGGGGTGGAATATTAGCAACTTATGATGGTTGAGTTGTAATTTATTTAAGAAAATGTTTTCTTTTGTTGAAGCCCTATTGGATGTATCTTTATTGTTATAACAAAAACAAGAAGTTATTCAAGAAAAAAGATGCCTTGAGGGCTTTAGGAGGCCTCAAGCAACTAGAACAACTTCCAATTTACACAATCTCAAAATTCCTAGTTTTCACGTTTACCAATGCAAGATTTATTTCTCCAATGAAAATAGATTAGTTCCTTTATCTATTAGGTTATGGATTCAATTAAATAATGAACTAGAAATTCTATCTCCTTGGGGGTGTAAGCCCTTTTACTCCCCAAGACAAGCAAGGCTAACTATGTCGTATTAGGAGGGTGTAAGCCCTTTTACTCCTCCTAGTAAAACCTTATGCAAGAAATTATTCCAAGACAAAAATGATGGACATGGTGGGGTTTTATTCCCTTATACTCCCCAATAATTTTAGCAAATCAAACTTGTAACCAAGCAATGAAGCAACAATAAGATAGATTCCTTACTTAGTCCAAGCATCAACAAGATAAACCCCCTTTTTACCAAGATTAATCCACCACAAATGCAAGAGAATAGATCCACTAGAGATAACACATCATATCATCCACCAATAGAAAAAATAAACCATAATAAGATCATAAGAGAGAGATATTTCCCAAATAGGGAACAAATTTCAGCTAGGAGTCTTCTCATAATGGGAGAGTTATGATTAAAATGAAATAGAGATGATCTCTATTTATAAAAAATGTTCTAAAACATGTTTTTCCGCAAAAATTAGGGTAAAACACAAGATAAGGGGACAAAAACCCTTACCTTTCCCCTTTAAAAAAGTAATATTAGATAATTAATATTTTTCACATAAGAGAAACCCTAGAAACATGACGTCACCCCTTTTTTTGGGCAATGTTTGGCAATTTTAGTCAAGTTGTTGAGTTGGAGAAGGGAGAGTTTGGCCTCCAAAGGCCAATTGTGTTCAACCAAATCTTTTATTCCATGATCCATGGGCCTCTTCATCCAAAAAGTGCCAAATTTCCATCAAAACATACATCACCACCACAACCTAGCCCTTGGGTGACGTCAAACCCTCGAAAGGTTACGTTTTCCCCCTTTCAAGTAGGTAGTTTGGCATGTAGGTGTTGGGAAATATCCTTCAAGGTGTCATCTAGGCCTCCAAAGGCATATCATAGTCATCCAGAGTGTGGGCCCTTTCCATCCAACCTGCGGGCTTCAAGCCCCAAGGAAACCCAAGTTAGGATTGCTCTTCCAAAACTATCCACCAACTAGGTCATGGAAAGAGAAATGAATACACCCTCCGAGGATCTCAAGTCAAATGCATCATGATGAGTGAAAAAAATCAATAAAAGAGCCATCTAAGCATGTACATCCAAACCACCTCATCGAAATAGATAAGTTCCCAAATACCCTATGCAATTTTCCAAGTTTAGGTATGGGAGGGTCGACAAAATGACTTGTTGGGTGAATCGTACCTCAATTTTAGGGGTGTTTCCCGATGGAACCTATTTATAAGTCATGTGGATGAAGTGTCATGGATGGGGGAAATAATTTTGGGCATGGGGTTCATGACATACAAGGGTTGTAGTGTCTCATTTATGAGTGCCTTTGTAGAGGGTGTGTTGCACCTTCATTTTCAATGCATCCTTTTTCCAAGCCCATTTATTTCCATTTAATTAATTAAGTTCCAAACATTGGGTACTCCCTAGGATGAATCAATTAGCTTGGGGGTCAGTACAAAAGTGTCACTTTAAGGGAGAAGTACACATAGTGCCATGGGGGTATAGTCTATCTTGTAACGTTTGTGTAAATCCATCAATCAAATGGGACATTTATGATATGTGTTTGTTTTTGCAGGTATTTGATTTTTTAGGAGAAGCATTTCATTGCTCTAAATACCTCTTTGGGCGAGCATCTTGAAGGTTCATAATTAGGCTCTTATATTTTCCCAACCATGTCCCCTCTGGGCCTTCAACCCCTTCTTCCCATGAAATGAGGGACAACCCCTTCTTAGGTCATTACACCCAAAAATACCAAAAGGTAAGGATATGAGGGGATGAATTGTGGAAAGTTGCAAGTATGGTTGCAAATGTCATGATGACTCGTCAAGAGGACCTCCCAGTAACAAACCTATCCCTAAGGGTGACCCACTTACTAGGGCACAATGTCAACCACCAAAGTGAAACAGGGCAAAGAGCATAATGTCCAATCAAACATTACATAATAAAAAGCAATAATAAATCCAACAAACTCAAATGACTCAAGTATTGAAATGACACTCACCATAATACATGGCTTTTACCTCATGGAGAAAGACCTAATGTCTTCTAGAATCCATCTGATGTGGTGGATACTGTCGTGATGAACCTGGAGTTGTGGTGGCAAGGTGGGTCTCTGTGTGTGCAAGTGGACATTGTTGGTCAGGTTGTCTCTCGGTACTCAATGTATGCAACCCGAGGGGCTCAAGACATCATCTCCTTAGTTATCCCTAGGAGTTGGGGATAATAGAACAAATTGGAATGCATATTTGTTTTCCTTTGAACATGTATCCATCTTGAATAAAATATGCACCCTGATTAAGATCCATGTTCCCAGTGACTGTATTCTTCAATTGTTCCACAATCTGTCGAAAATCATTATCAGACGCATAAAGATCCTTTAATGCAACAAATCGATTTACTTGATTTTCCATGGCTATAAAAATATCATTGCGTTGACTCAATGCATCTACAACTTGATTATGTCATCCTGATTTGTGCTTTAGAACAAAGGTGTAGCCTTGTAAGAAAGAGACCCATTTTTCATGTCCATTGTTCAATTTATTTTGGGTGTTTATATATTTTAATGCAATGTGATTGGTAAATAACTCAAACTCTTTTGACACTAAATAATGCCTCCAATGTTGCAATGCTTGCACAATTGCATAAAATTCTACATCATATGTGGAGTAGTTATTTCTTACCTCATTCAACTTTTCACTAAAGAATGCAATTGGTCTACGTGTTTGGCTAAGTACAACTCCAATGCCTACATGTGATGCATCACAGTCTACCTCAAACACTTTATCAATAATACGGCAAGGCTAATATGGGTGCCTCAACTACCTTCTTCTTTAGAAACTTGAAACTTTCCTCAGCTTCATTGGTCCACATGAATTTCTCGCCTTTGGTGCAATTTGTTATGGGTGCTACAATACTGTTAAAATTTTGAATAAATTTTCAATAAAATGTAGTGATCTCATGAAAACTGTAATATACCAGATATAAAATGTATGCAGAACAGAAATAAAATGCTAGAAATGGCAGAATAACAATAATATAACCAAAACATTCACCACAATAGCACTAAAATGATATGAGAATAATAACATAAATAACACTTTGAATCTGAAAGCAATGTTCATGGGCCTCTTCGAAGGGGAAACCTCCAGTTGAGCAGAGCTCTATTACAATAATATCCAAGTTAGGGTTATCATACCCTCGACTCCTATTTATACTAAAAAGAAGCATTTAGAGGAAGATCCTTCTAGAAGCGAAAGCTTCTATTAGGTCTTCTTACATTCGCCTTATTCTATTTTATTGAAAGGCCTTATTAATATTGACCTTTATTACATCCAAATATATTGTTCTAACTATGTGCAGGTTAGGACCCTAACATGTCTGCCCCCTTAAAAACAGCCTTGTCCTCAAGGTTTGAGATGAGGAAATTGTTGCAGAATGGTAGCTAGTTCCCAAGTGGCATCTATTGGAGTTGTATCTTTCCACTAGACTAGCACTTCCTTGATGGTTCTTTGATGTAGGCGACGCTCAAGCTAGTCCAAAACTGCTTCTGGCTATAGCCAAATGGATCCTTCTTCAGCTAACTCTGGAAGGTTGGTTTGAATTTGGAACTTAGCTCCAATCACCTTCTTTAAGCATGAAACATGAAAAACAGGATGTAGCTTCGAATGGTTGGGAAAAGCTAACTGATAAGCTACTTGTCCCACACGCTTGAAAATGGTATAAGGACCATAAAATTTGGGCACTAGCTTCTGACAATGGTCGGCCTTGAGAGAAGTTTGCTTGTAAGGTTGCAGTCGAAGAAACACTTGATCCTCTTTTGCAAATTGACATTCATAGCGACCTTGATCTGCTTGTTTCTTCATGCGATTATGTGCCATGACCAAATTCTCTTTGAGGGTACGGAGAATAGCCTCTCGAGCTATAAGTGTTAGGTCAACTTCTTGGACCTTTGAGGCACTTGGTAAGTATGAGATAACTGAAGGTGGCTTCTGTCCATATACCGCTTCAAAAAAAGTCATGCGTGTAGCTGTATGGTATGAAGTGTTGTACCACCATTTATCTAGGGGTAACCATTGAGCCCACTAATTTTTCTTTTTTGAGGAAAAACACCTCAAATATGTTTCCAAACACTTGTTGACAACTTTCGTTTGGCAATCAGTTTGGGGATGATAAGTTGTGTTGAGATGCAATTCGGTGCCTTGTATCTTGAACAGTTCTTGCCAAAAATTGCTTGTGAAAGTTGGGTCGTGATAAAAAACAATGGAATGCGGCATGCCATGAAGCTTGAAGACTTGATCCATGAAAATTTGAGCCACCGTGGGTGTTGTAAATAGTTGTTGAAGGGTGTTAGGTGATTTATATGTATTAAAAAAGACACTAAACTACCCTCAATTAAGTTGTCAACCCGGGGTAAGTAAACTTAGAGTTGTAGAAAAATATATGCCAAAGGTAGAAGTTTGGTAGGAGTGTAGACTAACTAAGGAAAGAAACTATCTAGGGCTAATCTACTCAAGCAAACCTATCTAATGAACAAACCCTACTAAGAAAAATGAAACTAGGTAACCTAAGTACTTTTGGGCCAAGGATCGATGGATAGTTCCTAAGAAAGTAAATGAAAACTCTATGTAAAGAAAACAATAAGCAAAAGCAAACTACTAAGCATACTAAGAAAATGATGAAAGCAAACTACTTTTAACTTGCCAACCTACATTCAATGGGCAACTACCCTATGAAAGAAAATAAATAAGCAAGTAATAAAAAACACCTATCTAACCTATTAAAGCAAATAGACAAGCAAGAAAAAACACCTAACTAACCTATTAAAGCAAATAGACAAGAAAGCAAAATCATCTAACTAACCTATTAAAGCAAATAGACAAGAAAGCAAAATCACCTAACTAACCTAATAAAGAAAATCGACAAGCAAGCAAAAACATAAAGCAAAAGACAAGTAAGCAAAGACTTCTCATTGAACAACTACCTAGCCTAAAAGGCAAGTGAACTAAATGCCTAATGCAAAATTATTTCTCTTGCGTGAAAGGAAATTTAAATGCTCAATGCAATGCATGAAAGGAAATCTATTCTATTGAAAGCAAGAAAGACTATCAACTAAAATTATGAAAACAAGAAACTATCTTTTCTAACTTATGAAAGCAAGAAACTAACTTTAACCTATGAAACACTCAAATGTAATGCTGGTGGTTGTGTGAATGCCTTTGGTGGTGATGGATGATATCTCTATGACACTTGACAACAAATGACAGTTCTAATGGTATAAGCTCAATGCTAATTTCAATGGCAAAATGAAAGGTGTGAAGTAAACAGTCCAATGAAAACTTAGCCATGATAAAAGTAATGTTAAATACCCTGCATATTCATGTATAAACCATCAACATCATGATGAGATCATCATTATCTAATTAAAAAAATTCAATTGCATCTTAATCTATGAAAGGAAATTGCGTGAAAGGAAACTATACTATGTCTATTTTAATCATTCAAGCTATGATAAGAAAATGACTGTAAACATAAATTAAAAACATGACATTAAAAAGTGAATTGACAATTACATTTAACCAATAACTAAGCAAGTGAAATCTATCTAAAACCGAAGTAAGCAAGCTATGATTCAAAAACTGGAAGCAAATCTATCCATCCATCAATCTTTGTCAAAAGAAACTTAGATTAAAACTATGCTCTGTTCTAATTAAAAATTTGTTCTAAGCTTGACTGTAAAAATATAAAAGAAAGCACAATTTATCATCTAACTACATGTGGGGTTAGTATAGTGAGAGAGAGACTTGCAAGCCTTTTCTAATCTATGAGATTAATGCATGTTAATACATCTCATCATTCTAACCTGTAAAAGAGAAACAAATCATTTAAGCTACAGAAAATTAATTAACTAAATAAAAATATGCATGTACAACAAATAAAGAAAGAGCAATTAAATTAAGAAATGCATAAATCAACATGAAGAGAGTTATCGTACTACTGGTGCCCCCCCAGCAATTCGTGGTCACTCTCTGAAAGTACACCACGAGCTTAGCAGGCCGAATTCACCATAAAAATCCAAAAACGCAGTTCTGGCATAATTCTGGCAATGTAAAAACTCAAACAGAGAAAAATTGTTTTTCTGGCAATTCTAATGCTTATGCTACTTGGTTCTTCTACTTAACAATCATCTGACCACCACAGTGGTATTTATAACATTTATAAACCAAGTGGTCGACCACAGGAGGGTCGAACCACCTCTAAATTTGGCAAATTACAATAAATGATGCTCTAATTGTCAAAACAGAGTAAGCCAATAATCGCCTTCTTTGGAAAACTGAAAATGAGTTGTCTAGATCTTAGTATCTAGAGGGGGTGATGACAAACAAAACCCATGTGGCTGATTTGTCCACCACTGGCTGCCAATACCATAACCTCCAACTCGCCTTGCGTTTTTGTGCAATACTGGGTGTCGGAACGAGTGTCGGATCAAGTATCGAAACGAGTGTTGGATCAAGTGTCGGACCAAGAAACGTGATGTGTTTTGCCTTGTAATAGAAGAAAAACATGAATTAACTCTTGGAAACCATAAAATATGATAAATTAAGCTTGATTGAATCACAAAACATGAATTATACGTACCTCATGCCGATTATATCATTTTATCATAAAATTCTTCAAAAAGCTCCTTTGAAAGATAAAAATGCATATGTACATATGGAAAAAAGTGTATAATAATGTCATGAAGATGATCATATCTTGGGCCCAACAAAGGGAGAAAAAATGAGCATACTTGGAAAGGCGATCAACAACCACCATGATGACTGATTTATTTCCCGATTTGGGTAAGCCAGTAATAAAATCCATAGAGATATCCTTCCAAATAGCAGGGGGAATCGGGAGTGGTTGTAGTGTGCTGAGAGATTTGACTGTTTCTCCCATGTTGCATTGACACTCATCACATTCAATGAAAAAATTATGAATGTCATGTTTCATACCATCCCAGAAAAATGAACGTTTGACCCTGTCATAGGTTTTGGTGAACCCGGAGTGCCCTGTTGTGGGTGTAGCATGAAGCTCAGCAAGTACCATGGATTTAAGCTTTGATTGTTTACTTAAATACATAGGGCCTTTGTATCGAAGTTCATCATGGAGCCAAGAGTACCCTGGGGAAGCTGGAGCATTGGACTGCAATTGTTGGATCAATTGCGAACTTTTGGGATCCTGTAGCCATTCCCGGCGAACAGCTTGGAGCCAATCTGGTATAATGAATGAAAGAGAAAAAAGGGATCCTTCATCTTCATATTTGTGGGAAAGTGCATCTGCAACCACATTTTCTTTTCCTTTATTGTAAATGATCTCATAATCATATCCAAAGAGCTTAGTCACCCATTTTTGTTGCTCTGGGGAGGAAATGCGTTGTTCCAGAAAATACTTGAGGCTTTGATGGTCTGTCTTAATTTGGAAATGCTGCCCCAATAGATAAGGGTGCCATAGATCAACGACATGCATAATAGCCAACATTTCCTTTTCATAGATGGATTTGCCCAGATTTCTTTCAGATAGTTGCTTGCTGGTAAAGGCCAAAGGTCGACCCTATTGCATAAGGACAACACCAATTCCTTTCCCTGAGACATCACATTCCAACACAAAGGTCTTTGTGAAATCAGGAAGGGCGAGGACTAGAGTGGTGCACATGGCCATATTCAAGGTTTGAAAATCTTGAGCAATGGCTAGAGTCCAAGTGAAAGAGTTATTTTTTAGGAGAGCAGTGAGAGGTGTTGCAATCTTCCCATAATTCTTAACGAACTTGCGATAATACCCTGTTAAGCCCATAAATCCACGCAAGATATTAAGAGTCTTTGGGTGAGGCCAGTCTTGCATAGCTTAAATCCTTTTAGGATCCACCCTAATG
The DNA here is from genome assembly GCA_009831015.1 of Picea engelmannii. Classification (NCBI taxonomy): domain Eukaryota; kingdom Viridiplantae; phylum Streptophyta; class Pinopsida; order Pinales; family Pinaceae; genus Picea; species Picea engelmannii. Next base: position 654,666 of record ML785665.1, on the reverse strand, counting down.
CCATCCTTGCCAACCATATGACCCAATTATTCTACTTCTAAGGCACCAAAAGCACATTTAGAATGTTTCAGGAAAAGTTGGTACTGAGAGAGTAGATGGAGAACTCGATCCACATGAGCAAGATAATATGTCCAGGTTTTTCTATAGATGAGGATATCATCAAAGAAAACTATGAAAAAATGGTGGAGAAAAGGACGGAAGACATGATTCATGAGGCTTTGGAAGGTGGAGGGTGCATTACACAAACCAAAGAGCATGACCAAAAACTCATAGTGACCCTCATGAGTTCTAAAGGAATTCTTGGGAATGTCTGCCTTTTTCATACGTATCTGGTGGTAGCCCGAATGAAGATCCAGTTTAGTGAAGAATTGGGCACCACTCAATTCATCCAGGAGGTCATCAATGACAGGAATGGGGAATTTGTCTTTGATGGTAAATTTGTTGAGGGCACGAAAGTCAAGACACATTTGCCAAGAACCTTCTTTCTTCAGGATCATGACCACTGGAGAAGAGTAGGGTCTTGTACTAGGGCGGATAACACCTGCATTAAAGAGTTCCTGGACCATTTTATCAATTTCATTTTTTTGGGAAAAGGGGTGACGATACGGACGGATATTGGGAGGAAGGCTTCCGAGTACAAGGGGAATGGAATGATCATGAACACCATGGGAAGGAGGGAGTCGTTGGGGGGTGGAAAATACCAATGGATGTTTAGAAAGGATGGCTTGGAGGTATTGCGGGATCGAGGGTGTCTCTGTTTCTTGTATGGCATGGAGTTGGGCGATAACACTAGAATGACCTTTTTTGAGAAGCTTTTCCATGCAATGGGAACTAATGATCTCAAGTGAACCGACAATGATGCCTTGGAACTTATATTGGTGGCCCTCCTAGTCGGTTAAGTCTTTAAAATCCATGAGAATGGGACCCAAAGTCCTTAGCCAATCGCCAATCTGCACCCAACACAATGTCACAACCTTCCATGTCGATAGAAAACATATGGGATTTCAGGTGGTAGTCACCAATTTTGTAATGTCCCCCACCTCTTAGAGAGGTGATGAGGAGACTCAGTGGCCTGGGCACCCCCACTAGGTCATAGTCTCACACTAAGGGGGGAAAATTCAAGAAGTTAAAAGTTATATTTTTAAGTTGACTTAAGAAAGGAAAAGGA
>ML785665.1:581690-646384 GCA_009831015.1 Picea engelmannii | reverse complement strand
ATCCACTCACCTTGTTCCACAGCTTGGTCTTGGGGATGAAAGACTCCTCCACACCATTCTAGTCTCAGGGCCAGCTTATCGAGGGAGGTTCGATCCATCTTATCCTGAGGGCCTGGGGCCATTCCGACAGTTGGGTTTTGTTTGCAGGGGCAGGACCATCAGTTTGAGGGTTTTTCTCGGGGTTATCATCATTCTACATTTGTCTACATATTGGGACGTCGTGGAGCCATAGGGGACATCCTGTGATTCAGTAAAACTTAGATCTAGGGAGATCTGCTTGAGATCTGAGCCCGAAACTTCTCCCATGGGATTCTCATAGCATGATCTATATTCTTGGAGAGTTTTAGAGAATTTGGAGGCCTCCTTCATCAGGGCCAAACCAGCTAGGGTTTCAGTCATCCAGTGGGGCACACTATTCAGTAGAGAATTCAGATCTATGGAGTTTGAGAGTGGATTTGGGAATTTGGACATCTGGGTTTTCCTTACAGTTGCTCGAACTATCTTTTGGCATATTTCTCGGGATGATTGGACACTTTTGGTAGCAGGGCAGAATTACTCAGGGCTTCAACATTCTAGCAGGATGTGGCACTTTCCAGCTTGGAGGTTGATCTGCTTGATTTAGTCTTCATTGTATATCCAACCTTTGGAGGCTTATTTTGTATTGTCGGGAGCATTTTGTAGAAGCTCATATCTATTGCTTGTACGACCATCTGAGGTTTATGCCAGATCGGCCATCTATTGTGTTGATCTTATATTGCTCATAATAAAAAGGTCAGATCTTTTCTTGTGCTTCTACATCTTGAATATATTGTGATCTCCATGTGTTGATGAATCTTGTATGCACTTAATAACTCAATAAATTAGTAGTAGTTAGTGATTCCAAGAAATAATTTGGCTTGGGATCATTACAAATTTGGAGACGCACATTTTCACAACACCCTCCACATTTCATGGAGCCACCATTGGTAATCATGAGTTGGAAATTATTGACAGCATGGATGTAGCAATGAGTTTCTTAGGCAATGCGACAATGAATAAAATTATGGGTACTGCCACTATCAACCAGAATGATGACCTTATGATGCTTGATGTAACCGATTAGCTTGAGGGTTTGGGGAGCAGAGAAGCCAGTGAGAGCATTGAGGGAAATGACTGGTTCTACTTTGGGAGGGTCTAAGGGAGGGTTTATGTTAGTGGATTCAGGTGACTCAGACACAAGGGGAATTTCTACATCCTCTTCTGAAATATCCTCGAAGATGGCCATAAAAGATTTTGTTCTTTACACTTGTGTCCCGGGAAATATTTTTCATCACAGTTACAACAAAGGCCTTTGAGTTGGTGTTCAGCCATTTCATCCCTAGTCAATTTTTGGATCTTTAGTGGAGCAGAGGGAGTAGTGGGATTTACTGGTTTAGGGTGAGGGATAAAGGAGGGTTTTCGGTTTTGAGAAGATACAACATGTTGTGCTTCTTTAGATCTTTTAGTATCCTCCACCCAACTCTAAGGCCGAGCCATGAGGACATGGGCCTGAATCTCATCCTTGAGGCCGCTGATAAAACACTCTCGGAAAAAGGCATCTGACATGCCCTCTTTTTGAAAATACAGGTGCTCAAAGGCATCTATAAAGTCTTCTACTATTCCTAATTGCTTCAAATTTTTCAAACGACCCAAATGGTTGGTGTCAGTTTCAAAGCGTTCATAAAGCTCTGCCACAAAGTCTGTCCATGCAATATACCCTTGACGAGAAGTTTTTCTCCATTGTCACCATTGCCAACGTTCTTGATCTAGATGGAGAACACCATACGGGAGATTGGCCAAGTCATCTATAATGTCGTATAAAAAGAAATAATGTTCCATTTGGGTTACCCAAACAATGGGGTCTGAGCCATCAAATTTGGTCACATCCACCCACGGAAGGCGTAGGTCACATTGAAAGTGATGGTTCTAAAAGTTATGGTAATGAGGGGAATGGTCACCGTCAGTATGTGGAGGTGAGGAAGAGGAAGGGTTATCTATAGGGATATGCAGTTTGGTGCAGAGTGTTGAAAAGACTGATTCAAGATGGGTGGTGAGGTCTTGCTTGATTTCCTCCCTTGAGGACTGCATGGTTGTATTGATGGTGGCAACATTGGCACTGAGTTGTTTTACTTCTTGTTGGGTCTCGATGAGACTAGATTGCAAGGTGTTGAAGCGAGCTTCCAAGTCTTGGCTACGGGTATGGGCCATGAGGATGGGGGAACTAAAAAGGGGCAGGCGGGGTCAATTTTTTTTTCCAGAAAAATGGTATGGATAAATGTGATAAGGGAGAAGAGATGAATCCAATGGAGTAGGTCTCAAATAATGGTGAAAAAATTTCCAGACTTTTTTTTTACACCTGCGGAGTCAGACTCTGGTCTGAAGAATACTGTAGAGAGGAAATGCCCAAATTATTAACCAGAAAGAAAAGTGTATTTACTTGGCAACCCGAACATTGTTATGCAACAATAGATCTTGTATGTTTTAATTTGTTTATGTTTCTGTCCCCAAGGGTTAGGTATTCAAGGGTTCTATAGACAAAGGTTTTCCCTATGCTATAGCTCTCTGATATAAGTGCGGGGTCCAACAGTAGTACTCGACCCAATATCTTAGGGCACTAACTAAGGAGGATAGACCATACCCTTAACCGTACTACCCGACTACCCAGGTACTAAAGAGTATCTTCCCGAGTGTTGTTCTCGGTGAAACTATAGCAGTCAGGCAGCTGATCGGTTTATCTAAAGAGGGCTTTTGGCTAATCTAGAATGATCTGTACATAGGTGTTGTTTGATGGGCTACCACTCGAAGGGGTACCAACAAGGGTTACAATGGTGGCCAACATATGTGCACTTAAGTACCACTTGTATTTCCTGCATGTATGAATCCCTCAACTACAGGTTTATGCGCATAACAACAGATATTTGTGGCTTAAAGACGTCGAAATATGTCTCTACCCTTAAAAAATAAAAATTAACCCACACTTTCTACCAAGGAAAGTGCTCTGATACCACTTGTAATATACCAGATATAAAATGTATGTAGAACAGAAATAAAATGCTAGAAATGGAAGAATAACAACAATATAACCAAAACATTCACCACAATAGCACTGAAATGATATTAGAATAATAACAGAAATAACACTTTGAATCTGAAAGCAATGTTCACGGGCCTCTTCAAGGGGGCAACCTCCAGTTGAGCAGATATCTATTACAATAATATCCAAGTTAGGGTTCTCATACCCTCGACTCTTATTTATACTAAAAAGAAGCATCTAGAGGAAGATCCTTCTAGAAGCGGAAGCTTCTATTAGGTATTCTTACATCCACCTTATTTTATTTTATTGAAAGGCCTTATTAATATTGACCTTTATTACATCCGAATATATTGTTCTACCTATGTGCGGGTTAGGACCCTAACAAAAAATTCTTACCTTTGTTATGCTCCTACCACTAAGCCACTCTAAAATTGCTCTTACCTTCTTTGAATCCATCTTGAATCCTTCTGTCGAGGTGACAAAACCCAGAAATACCAAACTTTCTTGCAGGAACCCACATTTCTTCAGGTTTGCATAAAGTTGATGTTTTCTCAATGCTTCCAATATAATTTTTAAATGTTGCAAGTGGTCTTCTTTGATTTTATTGAAAACTAGGATGTCATCAAAATAAATGACAAAAAACTTACCAATATAATCTCGAAGCACATTATTCATCAACCGCATGAAAGTATTGGGTGCATTGGACAACTTGAAGGCATTTTCCCATTCACCTCCTTCGTGAATCCATATCTGGTGGTATCCACTTCGCAAATCAATCTTACTAAAATATTTAGCTCCGGCTAGCACATCCATCATGTCATCCAAGCGCGGTATAGGAAACTAATATTTGATGGTAATTTTATTGATTGCTCTGCTATTTTTGCACATCCTCCATGTATTATCCTTTTTGGGATTCAACAATGTTGGTACAACACATGGACTCATTCTTTCTCTTACCAAACCTTTCTTTATAACTTTTGTCACTTGTCGATTGAGCTCTGCATGTTGTGTAGGAATCATCCTATAGGATTCATGATTACGTAAAGATGATCCTAGGATTAGATCAATGTGATGTTGAATATCCCTCTTTGGCTAAAGACCATAACGTTGTTCATTAGGGATAACATTAACTGATCCAAAAATCCTTAGACACCACTTATTGCTTTACATATATACATGCAATATCTTACTTGATCCGGAATAATTTATTGATCACATTGGGGTGGTTTGCATAATTCTGATGATGTGCTTTTTATCCAAAAACTCATAAATTGAAGATTAGCTTACTTAACGATAATGAGATGACACAACGGAAAATAAAAAAACTCAAATCACATATGCAAATTTAATGGATGCTCTTAAATTACATTACTCAAAACAAGAAAATAATTTCACTAATGAAATCCTTGCGAAATTCTAAAACTTTTGACTATAAAATTGACCAATTTCCAAACTAGCTCAATTTCACACTCTTTGGCACACAAAACAATGCATTAAATTCCCATTAATGACAATTTGAGAAAAAAGTTTTACAAATGACCTCAAAGCACCAAACATACCTCATATTCATGATTCCTGTGAAAAATCGTGCAGAATTGATATAAAACACTTGAAATTCCGTCAAGGTACCATTTGGCATGCTTTACTATGCAACACCAAACTTAGCTTGTACTTGCACGTACTTTTGTACAATGCATACCATTTTGGAATTCGTTCCCTATCTTAGGATCCATGCACCTATAAATCTATGCATATGGATGTGTGCAAACATTGGGATATGTGCCCAATATATAGGCCAGGTTGACCAACTTCCTGTCTGATTTAGTGGGCAACTTGTTACTAATTTTAGTGGGAATCTCCACTATATATGGGTCTTGGCATATTGGTTAGAACCATCTTCTAAATTACTAGAGATTCTCGGTTCTATTCCTTTCCACGCATATCCCATTGGTTATTTTTTAATTATAACATATAACTATGTGTTATATATAACTTACCAACATGATTTTTGGGAACATATATTATATGTTATAACCATAACATATGGTTACATAAACTTCACTGGGACATATGTGTTAAGCCCTCCACCATGTTATATAGTGGTTGCATGGTATGTGCATAGACCAAGGATCGAGGGATTAGACCCTCGACTCTTTGGCCACCGATATAAAACCTTATATTAAAATATATACATTGTTTTCCATATGGATAACAAGGAACATTGAGTGGTGCATTAGTGTGGTGGGTTGTAATGTTCCTGACTTGGCTAGTCTAGGAAACACTGCTAGCGTATGTGCTGGATTAATCGTTTACATCATATAAATGATCATACAAATAAAAAATGTGAAAAAGGGCTACAAATTTTATATTATGATATCTCTGTGGAGTACAAAGGCCGAATGTGGCTAAATAAAATGAATCACTCGGGTAGATCAAAAGACAAAAGGATCTTAGCCAGAATACAATAATCAAACTAAATGATAATACCCGATAATAGATGAGCACTACGGGATCAATGGATGAGTTGGAACTATTGGAGCTCGTACAGTAGTTGCTGGAAGTCTGGAAAGTTGGCCCTGGTGGCTATACCTCTCAAAATGGCCTGGAAACTATCCCAAATGGTGTGCCTTGCTGTAGCTCTCAGGCCTAGTAACTGACCAGCCCCTTTGTTGGTGGTTTTGGATCCCAGATGGATCCCCTGGGGGAATGCACCCCTCTCTCACTGGAAAAATGTGTCCTAGTGATTCCACTGTCGGAATCGACCGAGATGTATCTCAAAATGATCACCTTGGTATACTGGGAAATGGGTCGGAAAGGTTTCCCTGAATCTTATTTGATGCTTTCTCGGGAACCCCGAATGTGTCCACCAAAAGTGTCGCACTTACAATTCTGGAAAATGCACCCCAGATGATTCCTCCATTGGAATCTGACGAGGAACCAGGAAAAATATGTTTCGTGCCTTCCTTTCAACTGGGTTGGAGGGGAATCTCTGAACTCTCCTTGGATGGGACAAGTCGATTCCCTAAACCTCCTCAGGAGTTGCGCCCTCACCCTGGATAAGTGCGCCCTTGCTATTTGACCCTACGTAACTATTGTTGAAGAATGATGGAAGACCTGTGTGATCTTCCCAATCACTAGGGTGTGTCTCGCAACACTAAAATCAACTAACTAGTGTCTTCCTCCTAGAATCCACTAGACTATCTCTCCTGAGATGTGCCTCTCTCCTCAATGACAAGTCATAATCTGCATAATGCTCAATTAGGTCACTAACCCTTCTCTTATAGATTTTCTAAACCCTAATTCACTATTGAAACCCCAATTCATTGTTGACCTTTTCCCTCCAAGTGAATTTTACTTTATTTTATTATTCCTTGATTAAATCACTTAATTAATTAATTAATTAATCATTTTACCTCTAAAAAGTGATTTATCCATCCTTCTCTGGCCACTGAAAGTCACTTCTCATCATCTTATCCTATAGTGCTCTTCTTCTCGATTTCGATGAGCTATTACACTAAGAGGTTTCTCCAAGTAATATGCCCATTATGACCTTAGTGAAATTAATTAAGATATGACCCATAATAACTCAAAATTACGGAAATCGTCGGAATGCAACGAAACAAAAACCAAGTTGTGCGGAATGGATCCTGATGATGAACTATGCAAGTCAGCCCCAATAAAACCCCTCAAATCTCTTGAAATCTCTGTCACCCCTATCTGGCTACTCTGGTAGGCATAACACTCTGTAAAGTTATAATGTCCCAAAATGGGGACATTAGAGTCCTCCCTACTGGAATATTGCTTTTCCTCAAGCAATAATTGAATCCAAATACATATGATATCGAGGTCCCATATCCACCTGTGTGACACAAGGTAGACTCCCCTCAAGATGTGGTCTCTCCAAGTGCTCACCACGCATGACACCCACATGCTCCTGATGAGTAGAATGATCAATGGTCGAGGAATCTCAGTCAACTCCCTAAGTAACCACTCTACTCAAAACTCAACTCCATCAAACGCTAAACTACCAAGCACTCGAATCCCTGGATCCCATATCAAAATGTAAACTACAATGCCTTGTGGAGTATAGTTTTGTAACATATCAACACCATGAGTCTCCTGCAAATAACACATGGCCTCAACCCAAAATGGGTCTATCCTACCAAACCATACCAAACTCAACATGACCCCCACCGAATAAACATGTTGCTTCCATAGTGAGGTACTACAATACCTCAAAGAATCGCTAGTCAGTGATGTTCTCTCCCCAATATGGAAACTCAATGGAAAATCAAAGTGACTCCCCCTACAAACGTCCACTCTTCTCCATCAGTTAATGAAAAGTCTGGTCCTATAATCCTAGGGTCCCATGCTAGTCTCTGACAGGTACCATCATGTCGATGTTGCTATACTCTGATCATGATTGTCTGCTCAAAGTATCCATACTGGACCCTCCACTCCTGGATCCTCATAAGATGAAACAAACTATTGACCAAATGGATTCTCGGATCCCATGTCAAATTTGGAAGTTCATCAATTCCAATCCCCACTAACTACTGGTGTGCCCTACTGGTAACTGTCGAAAGCACTCCACCCTCATCCCAATGAGAGTATGAATATGTAGCAACCTATGAGATATCCTTTGTCCCATGGACTAGGATACTTCCTATCATGCCCATGGCCTCAACTGTCTGCCCATGATGATCCACCCCTATCCTGATGAATGCAATCAAGACACTCATGTCAAGTAGTCTCTGCCTACCAAATCTCCATGTCTCCTGCCACTGTCTAGCTCCCCCTATGCTGATGTCAATGATGAAAGTATTGATAAGGGCTATCATAAATATCTACAACCAACTGTAGGACTGGAAAGTATCATATTCTTTGGTAAATCCAAAGGAATTAACCCAAATCTCGCCCATCGGCACCCATGGTAAATAATCGCATGTACTCATCACTGAACACCAACCATCGAGTACAATAGTAGGTATCTCCACCAACTGCGGGTCAATCATTCTCCATCCATCATCACTCATTCCACTGCTACTACGGTGAAGGTGATCTCCCAGATCTATATACTACTACAAAGGAGAGGAATCTCTATGCTCTACTAAGTACATCTCCTCCTTGCAATCCAGTGCATCCCCCTGAATCCCATTGTACAACTATGTATGTCTCTGTGAACTACGACTCATCACTGTGTGCCCCTGCATACTCATGTGATATTCTGTATACACTTGCAACATCATGGATCTCAGGTGTACTATGGGGTCATCCTCTACATGAAGGTCAACCAATCCTGGAACACAAATGGAAGTGTCCTCATAACTGCCCCTGGCTCTGGAATCCCCATGTGTACGTGTGTGCTCAACTGTCTCAACACCCCTCGTGAAGGGTGGTCCCTGTGACCTATGGACATCCTCATGTATCTCTAGATCATATCTCTCCATACTCATCAGTGATCCTAGGTACTCCTCATGCTCCTCCCTCAACTGGTGCTCCACTACTAAACCACCAACATCCTCTCGCAATGTGGCTGAGGAATATATATGCCTCTCTGTTGAAATAGATGTAGTGGATCTTTGTCTAATTTCCTCAATGATCTTCTCTGATATGGACTCTAATTCTTGAAGGGTTGTCTATGTGCCTTCCTATAATCTCTGTGTGCTCACCAACTCATGAGTGAGTCAGTCCACCTCAACCTCCTTCTCCCTCAGTTCCCTGTGATACATCTCGCCAAACTCCAATAAGTAATCCCTATCCCTCAACAATTGTTGGTAGCCAGCCCTCATCACAATCACTCTCTCCTTGAGTGTATGGAATTCATCAATGAAAAGTCCCCCATCTGAACTATCATGTGCCATCGAGGCCCTCCAACAATAACCTGCCACCAATGCATGTGTATCATGAATGCATCTAGTGGCTACCATGATCATGTCTTCACTGACTCTCAACTGTCCTACCAAGTGTCGTGACTCCTAGTCACAATCCTATTGAGGTGCTACCTCATGCCTCTCACTAATAGCATCAACAATGGAATCCCCAACAACACACTCCTCAAAATATTGAACTGCCCATTTTCCCTTGTGCTACTAAGTCCTCCTGTATTCCACTGCACGTGCTCACCAACTGCAACCCCTATATGAATCACACCATATCCTATATGGGTAGTTGTATCCTCCTATGCACTCACCCTACTAATATCATCTGCGCCTGGATCCCATACATATGTGTCCAGACACGTGCTATGGTCATCCCGACCAATAAGGAGTGCATCGTCATCATTGTAGATCAATCCTGGGCGTAAGTGTTCGAACAAGCTGTCGGTCTCCACAACCTGGTCCATCAATGGAATCTTCAAGAGTGGTGATTCACTCTCCTCACACTGATAGGTATGTGTAAGGTCAACTATCTCCAAGCCATACCTCTCCTCATGGGCCTGCAAATCCATATGTTCCTTATGTACAATCCCCACACAAGGCACCTCTACCATATCAGGAATGCCACTAATATCCTCATGTGTCATGGCTAACATAGGTGATTGAGAAGATGAAAAATGTGGCACACTCATCATAGGAATCTCATCATTCTCCATACATGACTTCCTAGAAGCCATGTCTACACCCACCGGTAGGTCATCCAACCTCCTAATCTCATCATGTCTAAGTGCCAACACATATGAATCCTCACAAGTGTCACCACTATGCTGAAGTGTTGAATCCTCAACATTACCTGATGGGGAAGATGAAGGATATGCGCTATCATCCTATCCATATAATTGTCCCTCAGATGCTCAAGACTCACTAGCCTTATTAGACAAATCCAAATAGGCATCTATGGTTGCATTCACATGCATCTCCTCATCCTCGTTTTCATAGTGCACCTCAACAATGTGCACCTTCCCTTTACCCCTACATCTGTGACTTGGCTTCCAAGGCACTTTGCAGTCGTAGCAACACTCCTTGTATCCAATGGGTGTAGGCTCCATCTGTGCTCCTGTCAATCCACTCATTGGTAATGATGTATCTACATCCTTATCTAATTTTCCCCTTAGGCTGGAAGGAAAACCAGCTCTGATACCACTGTAATATTCCTGACCTGGCTAGTCTAGGAAACACTGCTAATGTGTGTGTAGGATTAATCGTTTACATCATATAAATGATCATACAAATAAAAAATGTGACAAAGGGCTGCAAAGTTTATATTATGATATCTCTGCGGAGTACAAAGGCCGAATGTGGATAAATAAAATGAATCAATCGGATAGATCAAAGGACAAAAGGATCTTAGCCAGAATACAATAAGCAAACTAAATGATAATACCTGATAATAGAAGAACATTGCAGAATCAATGGATGAGATGGAACTATGGAAGCTCGTACGGTAACTGATGGAAGTCTGGAAAGTTGGCCCTGGCGGCTATACCTCTCGAAATGGCCTAGAAACTGTCCCAAATGGTGCGCCTTGCTCTATCTCTCGGGACTGCTAACTGACCGGCCCCTCTGCTGGTGGGTTTGGACCCCATATGGATCCCCCTGGGGGAATACACCTCTCTCTCACTGGAAAAATGTGTCCTAGTGATTCCACCGTCGGAATAGGCCAAGATGCATCTCAAAATGATCTCCTTGGTCTATTGGGAAATGGGTTGGAAGGGTTTCCCTGAATCTGATCTGATGCTCGCTCAGGAACCCTGGATGTCTTCGCCAAAAGTGTCGCACTTCCAAGTATGGAAAATACGTCCTAGATGATTCCTCCATTGGAATTTGATGAGGAACCAGGAAAAATATGCGCCTTGCCTTCCTCTCAACTGGGTCGGAGAGGAATCTCTGAACTCTCCTTGGATGGGACAAGTCGATTCCCTGAACCTCCTCAGGAGCTGCGCTCTCACCCTAGATAAGTGCGCCCTTGCTATTGGACCCTGCGTAATTGCTACTGAAGAATGATGGAAGACCTGTGTGATCTTTCTGGTGACTAGGGCATGTCTCTCAACACCAAAATCAACCAACTGGTGTCTTCCTTCTAGAATCCATTGAACTATATCTCCTGAGATGCACCTCTCTCCTCAATGACAAGTCATAATCTGCATAATGCTCAATTAGGTCATTGACCCTTCTCTTATAGATTTTCTAAACCCTAATTCACTACTGAAACCCTAATTTATTGTTGACCTTTTCCCTCCAAGTGACTTTTACTTTATTTTATTATTCTTTTATTAAATCACTTAATTAATTAATTAATTAATCATTTTACCTCTAAAAAGTGATTTATCCATCCTTCTCTGGACACTGAAAGTCACTTCTCATCATCTTATCATGTAGTGCTCTTCTTCCCAATTCCGATGAGCTATTACACTGAGAGGTTTCTCCAAGTAATATGCCCATTATGACCTTAGTGAAATTAATTAAGATATGACCCATAATAACTCAAAATTATGGAAATCGTCGGAATGCAACAAAACCAAAACCAAGATGTGCGGAATGGATCCTGATGATGAATGATGCAAGTCAGGCCCAATAAAACCCCTCAATATCTCTCAAACTCTCTGTCACCCCTATGTGGCTACTCTGGTAGGCATAACACTCTGTAAAGTTATAATGTCTCAAAATGGGGACATTACAAGGGTTATGTGAAGAATTTGAGTGGTCATGAAGGTCACAAGGTCAATTCCCCCAGACTCCATAAAATTTTTCATAACATAAACCATTACTGTCCAATGAGGAGTTGCCACATGGAAACCTCTCATTGTCCAACCTTGCCACGTGTCAACAAACCATTGGACCACTTGGATGCCACTTGTCAATCTGTGATTGAACAACCTATGTTGCCCAGTCAGTCGTATGACCAGTCCACGTAGAACCTTGGGGTGTGGCCACATCAACTCTACATTCATGTTACATGTCATTGTACAAACATAACATGTGTCCTTTTTATCCCTTTAACTTTTGACTTTTACCTTGGTTGACTTGAACTTTGATTTCCAATAACTTTTGCGTACGAGATCTGTTTGATGAACTATTTGCAATGTTGGAAAGATGAAAATGAGCTCTATGTAATGATTTCATTTTCGAGACGATTTGAGATGGTTTAATTTTGAGTGTTTATGGACCCCTTGGGACCTCTGTGAGTGTTCCAAATCCTCCTAGACCTTTGTGATCATTCCTTACATCCTCCTAGATCATCAACATATTCTTCTAGTGACTTGGCCACTTTAGTAGGAATTGATACATTCTCCACAACTCCTTTTTGCACTATTAATGCATATCATAATCATCTTGCCTTCGTTTCCTTAATAAAATCTCTTTTTGACAACATATTCTCAGTTTTCCCCTCATCTTTAAGGGGCAGTAAGATGACTTTTGGTCTATCCTTCCAAAAGGTGTAGGTATTCTTTCCTCCATCATGCATGACTTTTTTATCATATTTCCAAGGCCTCCCCAATAACATATGGCATGCATCCATTGGAATGACATCACACCATACTTCATTTTTATAAGTCTTACTGATGGAAAACTTGATCAAACATATTTTATTAATGGTGACTTCATTCCCCTTTTTGAACCATGCAATTTGGTAAGGATGGGTATGTGTTTCACAACGTAATTTCAACTTATCTACCATCTCTTTGGAATCCATATTCTCACAACTTCCACTATCAACAATAACTTGACATAGATTTCCACTGGAAGTGCATATTGTTCAAAAAATACTTGTTCGAAGCCAAGAATATTCATTGTCGTTACTTTTCCTTTGCTCTTTTAAGGGAATCACCATTGACCTCTATATCATGAGACTCTCCCCCATATCAGGCAAGACTTCATATTCAACTCCTTCTTCTTCATTCTTATCTTGGACCAAGTTCAAACTAGGCTATTGTCCTTGCTTTGACTCTTTCATGTTATAATTTGGACATTCAAGTGATCGATGACCCTCTACACCACACCTGAAACACACACAAGATCCTCCTTCACCACCACCGTAACCTCTACCCCTCTGAAATCATCTTCCTCGTGGTTGATTTAAGTTACCTTGTCGAGCATATTTTTCTTTCTCATCTCCTTGGGATGATTTACCTCTGCCATAGTTAAAACCACCCTGTGAGGTAGTCGATGTACCCCTCTTTGCTCCTCTATTCCTTTGAGAAAATTGTTGGTTTTTATTTACCTCGACCTTTAAGGCTAATTGGTATGCCTCTTCCATGCTACAAACCCTATGCATGCTCAGTTCATCTTGAATAGAAATTTTTAAACAATTCACATACCTTGCAACCATTTACTAATCTGTTTCCCGGCGATCCACATGAATGGACAACTGATAAAACTTGTTTGCGAGTTCCTCCATGGTGGACATGTTTTGCTTCAAGTTATAAAATCAATGAAAAAGGTTATGGGCATAGTCTAGAGGCAAAAAAAATTCCATCTTGCTCCAAGTCCTAATTTTATCTTTTCCTTTTTTTGATCTATTTTTCTACACATGATCCCACCAGAACATGGTGTGACCCTTCAACTTGGTCCATAAAAATATCACCTTCTTTTCCTTTGTCATAGGCTACCCTTCAATTATTTTTTCCATGGAGTTCAACCAATCTATTAACTCCTCTAGTTTAAGATTCCTTGCATATTCTGAAACTTCCATCTTGATCCTATCATTTCTCCCTTCTAGAGCCTTGATCATCCTCTCTTCAGAAGTCGTGTTCTCTAATAGTTCTTCTTCATGTTCTGTATGCTAATCTACATCTCCTCGAACTATCCCCTCATCAAACACTTCTCTTTGTATTATTCTTTGACTAGCCAACACGTTTGTAATATCTTCTACTTTCGTTTGGAGGTTTTGCATATCTATAAACATCCGAGCAATATACCATACTCTTCCTCTTCCTCTCCCGACCATCTTCCTTCTCTGATACCAGATGATGTAACCAATAAAATTGGATTCATTCACAAAATCTAAAAATCATGCAAACACACGATAATGGAAAATAAATATCTTTTATTCCTTCTCCATCCTAACTATTACAATGGAAGTTCAACCCCTTATAACTACTATCTGAGATTTTCGAAAACAACTAATTTTAGAAAAACAAGCATTTTTTTGGAAATTCTCACATGACTCTAAAACTGACCAATAACTAAGAGCTAACTAGAGTGACACTATTTTTCAACACTCTTTTTTTATTAAGTTCATAAACTAATAGATAACTAATAATTGAAAATTTAAAAATTCTCGTAAAAAATCTAAAACCCCAATTTGAGGCCTTATATGAAGGAATTTGGCCCTAGAAAAGTGTCGAAACAATGTACGATTTGAAGGATCACATCGACACGATAGTGAACTCTTCGAGACACAACTCCTTGTAAAATTTCAGCCCAAATGGATACCGATTGAAAAGTTATGACCCTCGAAAAAATCCCTGCATCATAGATGAACTTTTTTCTATTTATCCTTTCCCAAGTTTGCTCATCAAGTTATCCCAGGCCTCTCAAGCATAGGCACAATGCTTTCTTATCTCTTGGTAAAATTTTGGTAAGCATATCAGTAGAATTATCACGTGTATGGATTCTTTCTAAGGTAAAATGTCCTTCCTCCAATACATGTTGAATCTAATGGTACCTAATGTCAATGTGCTTGGTATTTGAATGATAGCTAGGTTTTTTGTTAAACGGATGGTGCTCCGACTATCACAATTCATCACATATTTTTCTTATTTTATTCCCATATCCCCTAGGAATCACTACATCCATAACATCTCTTTTCAACCTGTTATCACATAAGATTGTTAAGGGTCGTATGTGATTGTTGTTAATACCTATGTCTGTATCCTTGTGCCATCTCTGTCTCTCTTTTGCTGGCCAGGTCCTAAATATTTTCACTTCAACTAGTAAATTCGTTTTTTCCTCTTTGTTTACAACCTGGCTTCCCTTGATGTCTTACCTGAATAAGTCTCGGCCCAAATATTTTATGTTTTTCTCTAAGGATGAAAACTCATCGCCTTTTTGTTTCAATCACTGGTCATTCTGTTTTCCCAAGCCCAACAAGTCATCCAAGTCTTTGTTCACAAAAGAAACAGCCATGGGCACAAAGAGCAACACTAAAAGCGGTCCGTTATGGACTCGAACCAAGAAAACATGCAGGTTCATTTTTTCAATGGTGGAGATTCCATGTGAAGTTCAGATTAGCGACCCATGGGCATTCAAAATTATGAAGTTGCACGAATTTTAACGACAAACAGAGGTTCGGAATTGAAGATCAACTGCCACGTGTCCATCTCCAATAGATGGTCACAATTTTCTCCATCATTTCGGGTTTTGGGAGTTTTGGCTCCTCTTGGTTTGGTTTCCTCCAGATTACTTTCCTGCAGAGTGCATGGATATCTAACACGTGTTCGTCTCCAACAGACGGTCGCGATTTTCTTCATCTTTTAAGGTTTCGAGAGTTTTGTCTCCTCCTGGTTTGGTTTCCTTCGGAGTACTTTCCTGCGAAGTGCATGGATCTCTGCCACGTGTCCATCTCCAACAGACGGTCACGATTTTCTCTACAATTTCGGGTTTCGGGAGTTTTGGCTCCTCTTGGTTTGGTTTCCTCTGGAGTACATTCCCGTGGAGTGCATGGATCTCTGCCACGTGTCCTCCCAAATCCAATGGCTCAGATATGCTCCAGACTCTGGAGCTTCAGAATTCTTTCTTTCTCCTTGTTTGCAAATTCCCAAAGTGTTCCTGCCGTAGATTTCAATTCCAACGCATTGCGCTCATTGGTAGAGACACATGGCATCCATCTAGCGTTGACACATGGCACTCATTTTAGGCACCTTTGGGCATATCATCCACTTGTTTTCAAGTGATGTGTGTCATCCTCCTTTCCATGATACTTCATCAAAGTGACGTCAGGTCACCACGTCAACTTTGGGAAGTTGTTCTCCAAGGAATATTCTTGTTCAGCATCAACGCTCCCTAACACCAAAATTGGCGACTCCCCAAAGCGTAATTAAAAATTTTCTAAGGTTGTCAGACAGGTGAAGCTTTAACGATGGTGCTAAATAGTGGGACTTCCCAGATCTCAGATCGTAATCAGACCAATGATCGCACTCCATTTCGGAGCTGCAACATGCTCGGATGTTAAAGTCTTTGAGCGGACCAAAATCTAGATTGCAATTTTTGGGAGAGTGGCATGGTAGAAAGCGGTGCATTTCAGGCTCAAAGGTGGTATGGTTCCAAACTGTTTTCGACAACTCCGAATTCACATATTCACTCGACGTCATTCCTAATCGCAACAAGTGGTCGCTCCCTGGTTATAAGTTTGTGTCTCGATCCCAAGTAAATATCAGTTAATGGACATAGGCCGGTAGTTGAAACCTCAACTCACTCCATAAATAGAAGGAATGGAAGCCCTGGCAGGGAGGTCAGAGTTTTCAACCCGAGGAAGATACACGCACAGTCTGATAGAGAAAGTACTCAGGTGGAAATCTTTAGACGTGATGGCTAGATCATATCACACTTCTAGCAGTTGTAAATGGGTTTGAGTATAAATAGCTCAGTGTAAGAATTTTCTAAGGTCATCAACTGGTTGAGTCAAGATCCCTACTATGTAATTTTGATGCCAGAATTGTTCTCTGTTTATGTATCAAATTTGAGACTTTTGCATTAATAGAAGTCAACTTCTTTCATCTCTTTGTTTAAAATGTGTTGAAACACTCGGGCATGGAGGATCCAGTCAAGCATTATAGTTCTATTGTAATGTAGGTGTGATTACAGTAGTGCTATAGCCAGTTTTAGTCAACTTCCTTGTTACCTTATTTCCCCTTATGCTAAAAGGCTCGGGCATGGAGGATCTAGTAGAGTTGTTGTAGTTGCATGATAATGTAGGTTTGATTATTATGTTGTTGTGACATATTTTAGTGTCTGAAACTTGAGTTCAAGAGTTCTCTTGAGCCTAAGTTTTTCTTCACCAAGCTACTTGAAAGTCAGATTCCCATGGCATTCATTTTCACCTCTCTCACTAAGTCTTCCCTCTGCTCACACTTAAACTCAAATCACTGACTGAAGTTAATGAGGACCTCACTTCCCTGTGCATTGTTTGTCTAGTTCCTATGTTAAAATCATTCTTGTACTGAGTTTTGTCCATTTGATATCCACTCATAAAACCAACATCCACCAAACATTCTGATGGGTATTGGGCTTATCCTCTTGCAATCTGAGGGTGACTTTCAGTGATAACATTCATGGTGTCATTGTCGGGGAATGAATTGAAGACATTTCCCTAGCATAGAATGACAAAGAGATTATGATTTTGAAGGTGCATCAGAAATCAATAACTTGAAGATTGCAACTTGCACCTAGCAACTCCACTATTTTATTTGTGGCTCCCAAAGGCAAAAACATGAGGTCTACTCCAAATATGCCTCTGGCTACACCTAAAGTTGACCCAGAAAATATTATCAGAAAAGGAAAGACCTCTCAAGAAGGGATTTCAACTTTTGTATCATATGATTCTGATAATTTGCATGATTCTTCTTTAAAAAATCTAGTAGTTGCATCTAATTTTCTTGTTATACCATCTATTGGAGTTTCCAGAAGTTTGAATTTTGGGATTTTCCCTGTTGATTTCTCCCCTTTTAGGCCTCAATAGAAGAAATTTTTGACACCCTTGTTTCCCCTAAAATTGTAAAGTGGTTCAAACCTAGAAGCTTAGAATATTTTTCCACTTTGGGTCTCCCTACTCCTCCTCTATATTACTCTCCTCCAACACTCAATTGTTTCCCTTCTCCCCTAGAAACACAATTCTAGTCTCACCTGTCCAAACTCCATCTCCCCCTAGTTCTCCTACAATTCACATCCCAATGGCATGTGCTAATCCTCATAGAAACATTATGGATGCCATAGTGGCTGCTCGGTATACCCCTCTTGTTTTACCTTGGCATATGGATCCCCTCATCGTTGGATAGTACCTCAATTACATGCCCAAGTTTACATGAGAGGAAGACATAACTGTTGAAGAGCACCTTTCAACTTTTTACAGTTATGCAAATAATCTTAATATTGAAAATGAAGATGTCTGATTGAGAGTTTTTGTACAGAGCCTTGGTGGTGAGGCTAGAAAATGGTTCAGAGGTTTGACTCCTGTATCTATTGACGAGATTGAATCTCTAGATGATGTATTTTTAAGATAGTGGGGGGATAAAAAAAATTTCCTTTATTATATTACAGAATTTGGGTCACTTAAGAGAGAAGAGGGGGAATATGTCTAAAAATTCTCCAAGATATTTAATAATATGTACAATAAGATCCCCACTGAGATTAATCCTACTGAAACCTCTGCAAAGATCACTTATCCTAGTATTTTTTACCCTGATTTTTGCCTCTTACTGAGAGAAAGAAGAGCTACCTCCTTGGATCATATGTAAGACCCAACCCTTGAAGTAGAATCCAATATATTGGCAATTGATAAGCTTAGGAGTAAGGTTGATAGGGACAAAAGAAAAGGTAGGACTGAAGCTTCGACCTTTGGTTCCTCTGCTTCCCACCCTCAAGTTGATGAGTTAACAAAGTTGGTAAAATCACTTTCTGCAGAAATGGAGAAATTGAAATTTAAGGGGAAACAGGGCTATAGGAACACCCAAAATATTGACAACAAGGGTAATTTCAAGAGACCAAGTAATTCCCCTCATATCATCTAGAGGGATCAAAGAAGTAGGGATAGGGATGATAAAAAAATCTAAACCCCTCTCCAGAATAACCTAGTTACTAATGAGGAAGGAGAGGAAGAAGAAATTGATCCTGAAATCCATTGTGTTGGTAACACCTCTTCATCCCTTCATTTAACATAGTCTGTGTATGAAGAGTCCCTCATGGATAACCAACTAAATGAGATGAGCAAAGGGGAAAGGACCAGTGGAAATCCAAATAGATACAACCTTAGGTCCAAGAAGAAAGAGGGAAAGACTGACATTCCTGAATGACCTACTAGTACAGAGCATCAAGTTAAGGAGGTGGCAGATGGCGACAAAGAAAAGGAGGCATAAGACCCCCAGACATTGGTTAAATGCACTATCCTATAAGCAAAGGAGATTATGAAGCCTCCCTCCTCATTTAGATTTGAGAATGAGATTCAAAAGATTAATATCCCCATACCTTTCTTGGATCTAGTTAAGCATGAGGATTTCAAAAGGTACCTCTCCAAAGTGTTGTAGCCTGAGCCTTCATATTATTCCTCGGATTCAATCAACCTCCAAGATGAAAAGACTGTTGTCATATTGGGACTTTGGTGGAGGATACAGATGAATCCTCCCCTCCTTTCTATACCTCATTGAACATCCATGATAAGGTGTTGCACAACTGCTTGATGGATTCAGGGGCATCTCACAATCTCATGCCTAATATTGTCATGGAGGAACTCAAGTTGGAGGTTACAAAAACTTACCATGACCTGTACTCGTTTGATTCCAGGAAGGTGAAGTGCCTCAAAGTTATCAAATACTTGGTTTTTTCCTTATTCCAGTTGCCAATGAAAAGTGTGGTCATGGATATTGTTGTGGTTGATGTCCCCCCTAAGTTTGGGATGCTCTTGTCTAGATCTTGGATTAAAATACTGGGGGGCACGTTGCAAATGGATCTCTCATATGCCACTATTCCTATGTTTGGGGGAGACCATAGAAGGCTTTATAGGAAATCTCAAATTGCTTACATTATCAATGATGAAGCAAGTTCGACCAACCACCCCATTTTTTGCAGTAGACACTAATCTGGGAACTATTATGTTACAACTCATTGATGGTCCTCAAGTACCTATTGAAATCAGAAAGCATCCCATCAAATCTCATGAAGACCGTCCTTCCAATGTCTCTATTTGGAAAATGTTTTTTTATGGAGCCTCTTCCAGGGAAAGTGTTGGGGCTGGGGTACTTTTCATTTCCCCTATCCAAAAGACCATATATCTGTCTTTTAAGCTTGAATTTGAAACAACAAACAATGTGGAAGAATATGATGCTCTTGTTTTGGGTTTGAGAGCTGTTAAAGACATGGAGATTGAGGAGCTAGCAATGTTTGGAGATGTTGAGTTAATTGTACATAAGGTCAGAAATATGTATCAGGCTAGCCACCCTAGGTTAAGGACCTACAAAAGTTAAGTATGGGATCTTGTTGATAGTTTCTTCTTGGATTTTAATATCTCATTTGTTCCAAGAGAGGAAAAATCTACGACAGATTAATTGGTTGTCTCGGCAAGTAATTTCAGGGTCCCTTTGCCCCCAAAGCTCAAATATGAGGTGGAAGTAAAATACAAACCCTATATTCTTGACAATGTCAAACATTGGAAGGTTTTTGAGGATGATCTTGAAATGAAAAGATTTCTTGAAACTGTAGATGAATTTTCTGGTTTGCATATTGATCAAGATAAAGATATTGAAGAAATCCCTCATGTTGATTCTTTTCTAAATAAAATTGTTGACCATCATATTGTTCAGTTTCCAAGTAACCATATTCCAAAGGGACTTGTCCCTTTGGAGAGATTGTTTGACAGAAATGATGTTGGGGTAAAGGTTAAAGGTTCAATTGAAGAGGATGATGTGACTGAATGCAATTGAGGAATAGAAGAGGATCCCTGGTTTGTCAAATTATCTCGCAGTCTATCAAAGGAGAAAAGGGTTGAGTATGTCAAGATTTTGAGGGATTTTGTTGATGTTTTTTCTTGGAAATATAAAGACTTAAGAACATATGACACAAACATCATGGAACACTAAATCCCTTTGAAATAAGAGGCCAAACCTTTCAGGCAGAAACTCAGACAGATAAACCCCATGTTGTTGCCTATTATGGAAAGAGAAGTAAAGAAGTTGTTGGATGCCCAAATCATCATCCCCTTAATATTTTCAGAATGGGTGGCTAATTTGGTGCTTGTGAGGAAGAAGAATGGAGAAATCAGGTTATGTGTTAATTTCAGAAATTTGAACAGGAGCTCCAAAAAGGACAACTACCCCTTGCCGAAGATGGAGCACATTTTGCAGAGAGTGAATGGTTCATCCAAGATGTCTATGATTGATGGATTCTCTGGCTACAATCATATATTTTTCTTACTTGAATATAGAGAGAAGACAAATTTCACTACTCTTTGGGGCACATTCATGTATGCTAAAATTCCCTTTGGATTGATGATTGCACGATAAACCTTCCAACAAGCCATGAACATTGCCTTCATTGGGGAAAGGGACAAATTTGTGGTCATCTATCTAGATGAAATTATAGTATTCTCAAGGTCTAATGCAGAGCATTGTCATCATCTGAAGAAAGTCTTCTTGAAGTGCAAAAGGTTTGGTCTCTCCCTCAATCCTAATAAATCCTTGTTTGCTATGGAAGAGGGTAATTATTGGGGCATATTGTATCAACAGAAGGAGTAAGAATTGATCCAAGTAGAGTAGAGGCCATCCAGGAATTATCTTTTCCTATATCTAAGAAAGAGGTTCAACCTTTCTTGGGTAAAATCAACTTTCTGAGGAGGCTCATTTGTAATTTTGTTGAGTTGGTTAAGCACATTACAACCATGCTTAAAAAAGGGAATGAAGTGAAGTGGACGGTTGAGTCCAGAAATTATTTCGACCAAATCAAGAGGGCTTTGACTGAAGCACATGTGCTCATCAACCCTGACTATTCTAAGGAATTTCTGATATTTTCCTTTTCCTCATCAGATACATTAGTTGTTGTTTAGAGCAACCTATTTCCTTTTTCAGCAGAGCATTGAGGGATGCAGAGATGAGATACGATATAATGGAGAAGCAGGCATATGGTTTGGTCAAAGCCCTCAAGGATTTGAGAATCTATGTCCTACATTCAAAGATTATTGCATATGTCCCCTCGGCCTCAGTAAAACAAATATTGATCCAGCCTGATATAAATGGGAAGAGAAGAAAATGGATTGCCAAAATTCTGGAGTTTGACTTGGAAATAAAACCCACCAAATTGGTGAAAGGCCAAGGTTTAGCCAGGTTACTGGTTGAATCAAATTGCAAGGCATTGGGGGTTAATTTCATGAACACACACTTAGAAAATCAACAAACTAAGATTGTTGATAAAGACTCTCATGTCATCCTCAACTTAGTAGAATGCACCTGGTATAAAGACATCATCTATTTCCTGCAAAAGTTGAGGCCTCCTAATGGTTTGGAAAAAAACAAGATGAGAGATTTGAAACTCAAAGAAATCAAATATTGTCTCATTGATCAGGTTTTGTACTAGAAGGATCCTCTGGGAGTTCTGTTAAGATGTCTAGATCCACAAGAGACCCAAAAAGCTATAGTTGATTTCCATGCCAACTCATGTGGGGGACATCATTTTTGGAGGACCATAGCTTATAAGATCCTCATAGTTGGGTATTTCTGGCCCAACCTTTTTACTGATGTTTGTGAAAAGGTTAGAGCTTGTGTCAAGTGTCAAAAGTTTGTTGGAAAACAACAGATCAAATATTTTGTTTTGAAACCTGTAATGGTTTCTGGACCTTTTCAACAGTGGGGTCTTGACTTCATTGGAGATATCCACCCAACCTCAAGTGGTCAACATAGGTGGATTTTGACTGTCACTGATTATTTTACCAAATTGATAGAATCCATCCCTACAAGGAGTTCCTCCCACAAGGTAATCATAAGCTTCCTTGAAGATATCATGTCCAGATTTGGTTGTCCAGGCATGATTGTTATACAAAATGCTACCCCTTTCAGAGCTGAGCCATCAATTAATTTCTATGAGCAGTATGGGATTACATTAATCCATTCCACTTCCTACTACCCTCAGGGAAATGGCTTAGCAAATTCCTCTAACAAGAGCCTCATAAAGATCATAAAAAAATTGTTAGAAGACAACAAGAAAGCCTGGGATTCAAAGTTGAAATTCACCTTATGGGATGATAGAATTACAACAAAGAGGTCACTTGGCGTTTCCCATTTTCATTTGTGTATGGGGTTGAGACTATTTTTCCTACTCATCTTACCTTGCCTGTGGAAAAATTCCTCCATTATTACCAAGGATAACCTGATGATATGGTCAGGAGGATACTACAGCTGGTAGAAGTACAACAAACCAGGGAGCAGTTGATTGATAAAGCGCAGGATCATCAACGGAAAATAAAATGAGCCTTTGACAAGAGGGAAAGCAAGGAAGATTTTCAGCTGGGGAATCTGGTGCTCAAGTGGGATGCCCCCAAGCAAGACAAAGGAAAACATGGTAAATTTGAAGCCTTATGGACTAGCCCCTTCAATATTTCTGAGGTATTTTCAAACAACACTTATAAATTGCAGAACTTGGAGGATTCTGAAGTTTTAGGTGGCCCTATCAATGGAAACTTTTTGAAAAAATATTTTTTCTAAGATGATATCGGAGTTCCACCATTGTAATTACCACTTTCTTTTATTTCTATTTTAAATAAGAGACTCCATAACCCAAGGCTAAGGCACTAAAACTGCGTGTTCTTGGCAGCTCACAGGGAGCATGCCATCCTCTGTGGACCCAATGTTATCACATAAGATTGTCAAGGGTTGCATGTGATTGTTGTTAATACCTATGTATGTATCCTTGCCCCGTCTCTCTCTCTCTTTCGTAGGCTAGGTCCTAAATTTTTTCCCTTCGATTGGTAAAGTCATTTTTCCCTCTTTGTTTATAACCTAGCTCCCCTTGATGTATTACTTGAATAAGTCTCGGCCCGAATCTTTTCTGTTTTTCTCTAAGGATGAACACTTGTCACCTTTTTATTTCAATCACTGGTCATTCTATTTTCCCAAGCCCAACAAGTCGTCCAAGTCTTTGTTTACACATGCAACAACCATGGGCACAAAGAACAACACTCAAAGCAGTCTATTATGGACTTGAATGAAGTAAACATCCAGGTTCAGTTTTTCAACGGCGGAGATTCCATGTGAAGTTCAGATTAACAACCTGTGGGCATTCAAAATTATGAAGTTGCACGAAGTTTAATGACAGACAGAAGTCTGGAATTGAAGATCAACTATCGTGTGTCTGTCTCCAATGGATGGTCACAATTTGCTCCGTCATTTTGGGTTTCGGGAGTTTTGGCTCCTCTTGGTTTGGTTTCCTCTGGAGTACATTCCCACAGAGTGCATGGATCTCTGTCGTGTGTTTGTCTCCAACGGACGATCACAATTTTCTTCGTCTTTTTGGGTTTTGGGAGTTTTGGCTCCTATTAGTTTGGTTTCCTCTGGAGTACTTTCCCATGGAGTGCATGGATCTCTGCCACGTGTCCGTCTCCAACGAACGGTCACGATTTTCTCCATATTTTCAAGTTTCAAGAGTGTTGGCTCCTCTTGGTTTGGTTTCCTCTGGAGTACATTCCTACGGAGTGCATGGATCTCTGTCATGTGTCCTCTCAGATCTGCTCCAGACTCCAGAGCTCCGATATTATAGCTTTCTCCTTGTTTGTAAATTCCTGAAGTGTTCTTGCTGCATATTTCAATTTCGACACATGGCGCTCATCGGTAGAGGCACATGGTATCCGTCTAGCGCTGACACATGGCACTCATTTTAGGCACCTTTGGGCATATCATCCACTTGTTTTCAAGTGACACATGTCATCCTCCTTTCCACAACACATCATCACAGTGACGTCAGGTCACCACGTCGGCTTCGGGAAGTTGTTCTTCAAGGGATATTATTGTTCAACATCAACGCTCCCTAGCACCAAGATTGGCGACTCCCCAAAGTGTAATTAAAAAGTTTCTAAGGTTTTTGGGAAGGTGAAGCTTTAATGGCGACACTAAATAGCGGGATTGCCCAAATATCAGATCGTAATAAGACCAACGACCGCACTCCATTTTGGGGCCGCAACATGCTCGGAAGTTAAAGTCTTTGAGTGGGCCGAAATCTAGACCGTGGTTTTTAGGAGAGAGACGTGGCAGAAAGTGGTTCATTTCAGGTTCAAAGGCGGTATTGTTCCAAACTCCTTTTGACAACTTTGAATTCATGTATTCACTCTGTTAGCACTTTGTAAATTCTGTCCGGCTGAATAGACAAACGGTAGAGGTAACTATTTCAACCAGATTTAGAGCTGAGGCACTAGCCTTCTCAAATCAGAGAGGGATCTCTCATGTCACTGGGTATTCCTTTGATGGACAATGGCTAGATTCAGTTTGTTTTGGGGGTTTTTGATAAAATTGCTGAAGAAATGAAGATAACATTTGGGCTATGGAGTCAGGAATGAAAAATGCATCGACAAATCATGAAAACTATTAAGAGGAAAAGGATAAATGAGGCGATGATTGTGAGTTTATATTTGAGGTTTGCATGGCATCATAAGAAAAAGAAACATATAACTGCATTAGATCATATTAAAATGAATTATGAATTGGTTAAGAGGAAATACACATAACCTAAATTGCTAAGCCAACAACATCATGTGATGAACTCTGAGCTTTTGATTCTCCAATTTAGACAAATGAAAGTTTAAATGAAATAAAAGATCACATGAATTACATACTATGAAAGAAGACAAAACTCATATCACAGCCAATTAGAATCTTTTCGTAAACATTTCAAAAATCCGCTTATGCATTTGTATATTCATTCCAGCTCCAAGAGTTTTACAAGGTCTTCCTGCTCAAAGGGCAGGCTCCTCTTTTTTCCATCATTTCTATATCCTCGGGATGAGATATATAGGAGATTCACTATAGGATTCAAAACAATTAAACTTCGTCATAGTTCTAAAAATAGAGGTCAGTTACAAAAAAGAGTAAAGTGTAATGACAATTTTCCTACATTACAGGGATCATTACAAATAGGTCTGACATATCTAGGGATTTTTCCTTCAAACACCATATGTACAAAATTTGCTAGAACATACTCAATTCTACTTGAGAATTCATTTCATCTTGGTGATTTCCTCCTTTAGAGTGTTCAATCAGGCTAGTTGATTTTCCCCAATGCTCTGGACTGCCTTAGCTTTGATTTCTGTCTTTTGTCATTTTCTCCGCTTCTTCTTCACTGCTCCCTTGTAGAGTTCGTCCGCATGTTTGTTGATGATTAGGTCCCTCATAACATGATTTAATATGACCCCTGATTCTGGTTCTGTTGCAGGATCAATATGGAATTTGGTTTCTAATATCTGCGCAATCATCATTTCTTTCTTACTCATTGATAAAATTGACATGTTAGTTGAAAATTTTGTTTTACTAGATACTGTTTGATTGGCTTGGTCCATGTATTCCAATTTTGCAGAGACCACAATTTTTTTTTTCCCTCACTCTACAGAAATCTAAAAGTCGATCCAGTTTGAGATTATTTTTCTTATGAATGAGACGACGATTTCCCAGAGTAGAATAATGCCACCCATATTTGAAGATAGGTAGTCCTTGAGTTTTAATCATGAATTACTGACATGATTACTTGCAAGTATGTTGGTTTTCCATGCTTCACCAATCTATTTCGAATGATGGTCCTTTGAGTTAGTTATCCGACGACGTTCACCTGACATTTCCAGACAGGAAGTACCTGAACGAGTGGCATGAGGTGATTTGACTAGCCGTCACCTTTCCCCACACAAAATGTTGATTTGACATATTAGGCCATGTGACATTGAGGATTTTGGGAAAATGGTTTTAGTCAGACTGCTTTTCGTCCCGATGTACCTATGAGGGTGCCACACATCCATGAATTAAACCACATTAGTTTTCCCCGGCCCGCCTTCGCATAATTAAATTTCATGCTATTTCACGTCCCGATATGGGTCTCAGCCGTTGATCTGGGCTGCTTCAAGATCCATGGTTTGCCAGATCATCTCCTCTACACTCCCACTATATTTGTCCACATGTCGCCATATAGTTCCTAGGCTTCTGAATCGCACCATGTCTTCACATCACTTTAGTCCTCTCCTAAATTTAAAACTCATATTTCAAGCATAATTTGTTATGGTGATAACACACTCGACATCATTCCTAATCACATCAAGTGGTCATTCCCTGGTTATCAAGATGTGTCTCGATCCAGAGGAAATATCAGTTAATGGACACGGGCCAATAGTTGAAACCTTGGCTCACTCCATAAATAAAGGCATGGAATCCCTGGTAGGGTGGTCAAAGTTGTCAGCTCGAGGAAGATACATGCACAGTCCAACAAAGAAAGTACTCAGGTGGAAATCTTTAGACGAGATGGATAGATCAAATCACACTTCTAGCGGTTGTAAATGGGTATGAGTATAAATAGCTCAGTGTAAGAATTTGTTAAGGTCGTCAACTAGTTGAGCCAAGCTCCCTACTGTGTAATTTTGATTCCATAACTGTTCTCTGGTTATGTATCAAATTTGAGAATTTCGCATTAATAGAAGTCAACTTCTTTCATCTCT
The DNA here is from genome assembly GCA_009831015.1 of Picea engelmannii. Classification (NCBI taxonomy): domain Eukaryota; kingdom Viridiplantae; phylum Streptophyta; class Pinopsida; order Pinales; family Pinaceae; genus Picea; species Picea engelmannii. Next base: position 619,011 of record ML785665.1, on the reverse strand, counting down.
TTGTTTAAACTGTGTTGAAACACTCGGGCATGGAGGATCCAGTCAAGCGTTGTGGTTCTACTGTAATGTAGGTTTGATTACAGTAGTGATGTGGCTAGTTTTAGTCAGCTTCCTTGTTACCTTATTTTCCCTTATGCTGTAAGGCTCGGGCCTGGAGGATCTAGTCAATTTATTGTAGTTGCATGATAACGTAGGTTTTATTATTATGTTGTTGTGACATATTTCAGTGTTTGAAACTTGAGTTCAAGAGTGCTCTTGAGCCTAAGATTTTCTTCATCAAGTTACTTGAAAGTCAGATGCCCATGGAAGTCATGTTCACCTCTCTCACTAAGTCGTCCCTCTGCTCACACTTAAACTCAAATCACTGACTGAAGTTAATGAGGACCTCACTTCTCTGTGCATTGCTTGTCCAGTTCCTGTGTTAAAATCATTCTTGTACTGAGTTTTGTCCATTTTACCTCCACTCATAAAACCAACATCCACCAAACATTTTGATGGGTACTAGGCTTATCCTCTTGCAATCTGAGGGTGACTCTCAATGCTAACACAACCTTCCTTTGGATCTATGTATTATGCCTTTGTTGTGGAGAGGGTTACTACTTTATGCAGTTTGGAGATCAAAGACATTGTTGCACCTACAAAAGTGTATAAATAACCGGTGGTGGAATTTCTAGTGCCCACATCTCTATCCATATTTGCATCTGTATAACCTTCAAGCACAACATCATTATTACCAAAAAATAAACAATAATGACTGGTACCATCGAGATACCTCAAAATCCACTTTACTTCTTGCCAATGTTGTTTGCTCAAATTTGCAAGGAACTTGCTCACTACTCTCATTGAATGTGTAATATATGGTCGAGTACATACCATGACATACATCAAGTTGCCAACAACTGAAGCATAAGGAATTTTACTGATTTCCTCCTTCTCCGTTTCATCACAAGGGCACAAATCAACACTTAATTTGAAGTCGGTTGCAAGGGGTGTACAGAATGGCTTGGCATCCTTCATATTGAACCTATCAAGAACCTTCTCAATACATTTTTCTTGTGAGAGCCACAATTTTCTCTCTTTTCTGTCACGTATGATGTCCATGCCTAGTATTTGTTTTGTTGGACCCAAAATTTTCATTGCAAATCGACTGCCCAAATCCTTCTTCAACTTGTCAATCGAATTCTTATCATGTCTAATGACTAACATGTCATCCACATCAAGCAATAGTATAATGTAATTTTCCTAGCCATACCTCTTGATATAGACACAATGATCAACCTATAGTCTTATAAAGCCACGTTCCAACATAAATGAATCAAATTTCTTATACCACTAATGAAGTGCCTTCTTTAGTCCATTGAGTCTCTTCTTCAACCTGCAAACCAAGTTTTCTTTACCTTTTGTTTTCAAACCTTATGGTTTCTCCATTTAAATCTCTTCTTCCAACTCATCATGAAAGAAGGTTGTCTTTACATATAATTATTCACACTCCAAATCTGAATCAACAAAGGGACCAAGAATAAATCTAATGGATGACATTTTAACAATAGGTGAAATTATTTCAGTAAAATCAATACCTCCCTTTTGAGTAAATACTTTCACCACCAACATTGCCTTGTATCTTTCCTATTTCCCTTATCCCTCATGCTTAATCATCTACACCCATTTGTTTTGTAAGGGTTTTCTTCCTTTTGGAAGCTTTACCAACACCCAAGTTTCATTTTCCAATAAGGACTCCAATTTTTCCTCCATTTCCTTCTTCCATTCTTTGTTGGTCTCAACTTTACAAGCCTCCTAAAAACAAACAGGTTCACCTTCATTAGTCGATAAAATATAATTTGAGAGAGGATACTTTTGTGAAGTCTTGTGAGGCCTAGTACATCTTGAAGCCAATTGTGGTGGTGCATTTTCAGTCTCAACTTCTTGCAATTAATGTTGTATAATTTATTCTTGTTGTTGTTCATCGTCTTCCATTTGTCGTTCAAATTTCTCTTGAATATGCTACCCATTTTCTTGCAACTGTGGAATATCAATTTTTTTTTCAACAGAACTGTCAACAACTCTTTTGACCACCATAATACTTGTATACTTCTTAAACATCTATAACTCATTAAATATGACATCCCTGCTTCTAATAACTTTATTGTTAATTAGATCCCACAATCGGTAACCAAACTCACCATCCACATATCCTAGAAAAATACACTTCATGGATTTATAATCTAGCTTAGTTCTATTCTCTTTGGGAATATCCACAAATGCTTCACATCCAAAGACTTTTAGGTGAGAATAATTTTCCTTTCTACTGGTCCAAAATTCTTCGGGAATGTCGCCATCCAAATATGTAGTAGGAGATCGATTTTTCAGGTACCAAGCTATCTTTGTTGCTTCTGCCCAAAAATTCTTCTCCAATCCATAATTTGACTGTAACATACTCCTCACCTTCTCCATGATAATGTGATTCATTCTTTCTACAGTATCATTCTGTCGAGGAGTAAGAGGAATGGTCTTCTCATGCTTTATGCCAAACTTGTTAGAATATTATTTGAATGTGTCGGAGCAATACTACCCACCATTATTTGTCCTCAAACAATTGAGCAATTGATTAGTTTCTCTTTCAAGAACAACATGAAATTTATAAAATATCTTGAATACCCCGCCTTTGATTTTCATAGGGTAGGCCCAAACTTTCCTATATGTATCATCTATAAATGTGACGAAGTATGAGGCTCCTCCTAATGAATTAATATTTACTGGCCCACACACATGAAAATGTATCAATTCTAATAAATTTGTTTTCCATTCATGGCTACTTCTAATAAATGAAACCCTTCATTGCCTACCATAGAAACGATGCTCACAAAGATCAAGATCACAGGATTTCAAACTTGGAAGTAGATTTTTTCCAGCAAGGATTTTGAGGCCCTTCTCGCTGATGTGACCCAGATGCTTATGCCACAAATCTACTAATATTTCTTCTCTTGATACCTATTACTCTTAAGGTATACAATGTTCCTATAATCGATCTTTTAGCCATGAGCAATGCCCCTTTACTAATTTTCCAGCCACCTTTTCCAAAGATTGTGGAACAACCTTCATCATCCAATCATCCTACAAAGATCATACTCATGCACATCTCTAGAACATGCATATCCTATTTCAATAAGATATTTTGTCCCTCCTTTTCCTTGATATGGACATCTCCCACTCCAACAATGCTTCAAAAATGATTATTTCCCAATTGCACTTTACCATAATCACTAGAACTATATGAAACAAAGTTATCTCTACTTGGGGTTACACGGTGAGATGCCCTAGATTCAAGAATACAATCAACACTATAGTTGGAGGTGTATAAACATGCATCTTCCATTCAAAAAGTAAATAAAACCTCATTCTATGAAATTACGACAATAGTCTCACCTTCATTTATGCTGGTTGATGTTCTGGTTGTTTTTTTATCGTTCTATTCCCGCTTCCATATTTGGAACTCTTTTCTCATATGTCATGGTTTTCCACAGTGATAACAAGTGAGATTTCCTCTTCTTGATTTTGATCTTCCTCTTGACCTTGAACATCGTTGACGACCTCAATCAATTTTCCTCTCATGATCAACTAGAGTTAGAGCTTCTCCTCCCTGGTTTTTTGTAATTGATTTACATCACAACCCCTCATTCATTAATTTGCTACTAACATCATCAAACTTCAGGGTTCTTGTAGGTGCCAAAGTGATCATAGCTACAATTATATTCTCCTAGTTGTCCGACATAGAGCACATTAGTAAGATGGCTCTAATCTCATAATCCAAAACAATTTTAACATAGGCAAGCTAACCAATAATTATGTTGAACTGATTTAAGTGCTCCATTATTGAAGAAACCTCCTTCATATTGAGATTGTATACTTTCTTCCTTAAGAAGACATTATTCGATGACGTGTTTTTCTCATATAAATCATGCAACTTTTTCCATAGGCCTTCTCTTGTCTTCTCTTCGATCACATTGAAGTAGACACTTGCTAGAAATTGATGAATTGTGGATATGACCTTTCTGTCTATCTTGAGACAATCTTCATTTTTCATTGAGGAGGGTTTCTTTTCTATTCCCTCAATTGGAAAATATTGATCCCTCAAAATCAATATATCTTCCATCTGTGACTTCCAAGGGAAAAATTAGCCCAGTTCAACTTCTCCATGTTAGTAAGTTTTGTTGTCTCCATGCTTAATGGGACACAACTAAGACAATAGCCTGAGACTGCTCAATTAAACTTTTAACAATTTGAAGCAACCAATGCTGGAATCAAAGTCTTATTGTGGCCCACAATTTCTCCTTTTGCACTGATAGACAAATTCTCCCGCAATTTCTCCTTCTCGACATTCCAATGACCTCCTACGATTATACTAGTGACCTCTTCTCACCTTAGAGTTCTGATACTAGTTGTTGGGGTTATGCTATATTGATTTCCCAAAACCTCTACATAATCTACAATGGAGATTGCTACGACCTGCAATTTTACCTAGTTAGATATGGAATTGCCACACTCAATATTGACCTATAAATCATGCAAGAAACCCCATGAATTCCCTTTACTTCCTAGACAACAATTTTAGTGCTACTAACAATGAAGGAGAAAAGATAAACTATATTACACACCCAAAGAAAACATAGGAGGAAAAACATAAGAGCATAAAACATATATACTATTAAATTTGTCTTTCTTTATTTCAACGCACAGTGACAAAGAATTAATTACATATTTATAGTTTTTATTAAGGGTGTTTAGATCCTTTAATGACGGGAAGAAATTAGAATACAATCAATTTAGAAACACTTGGGTAGGTAGTGAAGAATTTTTTGGGCATCTCTATTCAGGAAATTTCTACACCTTTTTTACTTCGCTAGCCATGGTAGTTAGCAACGACTTCTAGAATTTATGGAGATGGGGGTGCGCTAGTTTTTTTAGTGGTTTCTCGAAGCTTCATTTTTCTTCAATTTTAACAATTTCCACCTCCTTCTCCCATGTATCAGACTTAAGGTCATGATATTGAATTGAGGCACCTTCTTCTTCTTGTAGACTAACCAGTGATGGCAAACACAATCAAAGACCCAACAAAAAGCCGATTACAATGAACTCAAAGTGTGAGTTCATTTAAACCAATGCTAATCACAATGCCCCAACACATCTTCATTGTTGGTTGATGCATGGAGAATAGTTTCTCCAACTATATTAGAAGCAAAGCCAAAAATGAAAATGATACATCATGCATGCAATGAATTATCATGACAAATCCGCATATGAGTCGATAGTAACAATTAGCAATGACATAAGAGGTTGAAGCCATGAAAATTTGCGCTAGAAACCTCAAAAGCCTATCAATAAACAATCAAAGGAGTTCTAGGAGAATACAAGCATTGATGGTCATTAAATATAAAGATAGTATTTTTTCTAATCATGCATGAAAATCAAGCAAGCATCCCCTAAACAAATAACAAAGCCACAAATTTTGAAGGCTAGAAATCAAAATAAAGCTCACCCCATTGCCCATAAAAAAAGATACACAAAGAAACTAGAGAGCAATTACAAAAAATGATAACATGTTGCAACAAACTTGTAATAAAGGAACCAACCCAAATGAATAGGTGAAATGAGTAGGACCCATCACTTAGTGAATTCGAGAAACTAACCCGACCATAAACCCTAATCACTCACTACATTCCCAAGTTGTGAACAAACCTATAATTCCATGAGGAATTAATACTAAACAATAAATACATAGGCATACAAGTTTGTGCCATAACCTTTACATGCCCAGGTTGTGAACCAACCTAGAATGCCATGGGAAATTAATACTCAACAATAAAGGCAAGGACATGCAAATTTGTGCTAGAACCTTGAAACCCTTATGAGAGAGAATGCAAACCAAACAATGAGGGAATGAGCTTCAATGATTGAATCAATTGGAGTAGTAGTTATGACATACCAATTCTCTAGGTATTTTGGAACCTTGAAACCCTTACGAGGGACCACACAAACCAAACAATGAGGGAACGAGCTTCAATGATTGAATCAATTAGAGTAGTAGTTATGATATACCAATTCTCTATGTATTTTGAAACCTTGAACGTTGCATGGATACTCCAACGGAGGGGACATTGTGAGGTGCTTTTTGTTTATATGTTTTTAGCGAGAGGATGCTTTGGCAGGTCAATGATCATGAAAAGAAGAAAGCAACATTCATTATTTAATCCTTCAAAACAAAAAAATGGAGAATGAATTGAACATGGAGAACCTAGAAAGGGGCTCAGGTAATGACGAGTTTTGTGCACAAATTGAAAACTAGACATCCATAAAATGCATGACAACCATAAAATGCATCTAGGCAAGGATCCAATAAACTTTGGCATTGATTAAACACCGAGACTTTCTATTAAAAAAACATGGACATACTCTCTTTATGAACCCATTAATTACATGTATATGAACCCATTAATTACATGTAGACATAGACAAAATATATTTTGGAATTTATTAAACACCAGGAATGACTATTAAAAACCATAGGCATACTCTCTTTATGGAATTTTTGAAAGATTGAATAATTCAAATAAGAACCACAATATAATTATTTAACATTTTCATTATTTTTTTCAAGAAATAGTTGAGTATAGAGAGGGGCTAAAAGAATAGATCAAATCATGGAGGGGTGGTAAGAATTATCTTTTACAACTTGAAATGAACAACAATTAAATAGAGACAAACACATCTCCACCAATGCTAGACCAAACCACTCTCTCATTGAAAACATCAACAATTATAAATACAAACGAACCAAGTGTCATGGAGTTTCCACCAATGCTAGAGCAAACAATTCTCTCATTGAAAACATTTGAATGAAAACATTTGAGTAAAAAACACATGATGTAGTCTTACCCAAAACCCTAATGGAAATGAAATGTAACCAAACTTCAAACCATGCAACCACATATCAAAATATATAAAACATGATTATACAACAAACCTTATCCAACTCAAAATGAAAATGTACCACTTAAAATTGACACAAACTAGCTTGTGGTGTCATGAAGTCTCCACTAATGGTATACTAAACCATTGACATTCATTCTTTGTAAATGAGAAATCATAAGGGGAAATGACTAACACCAATACCAAGTCCATGTTGAAGTGTCAACCAATTCCAAATGGAAAATGAAATATAACCAAAATGCAATGTACCATATTAAAACACTAATCCTCTACAAAGCATAAATTATAGAGAGGAAATAACTACATCTAATATCAAACCCCAACCTCTTATGTAGTCTCCAAAAATTCTAGAGTAGACCACCATTTCATTAAAAACATTTAAATTTAAAAACACTTGATAACTCCTTAATATTGAAATCTCCATAAAGACTACACTAAACCTTAAACCTTCTCACTAAAAAGGTCATGTAGTACATAACATGATCATCACCAAAACCCACATGAAAATCATGTAGCAAGATACCAAAATACCTAAATCTTCAATATATAAAAACTACCATGTGAGAAAAAAACAATGAATATCATGACCACTACATCACAGGTGAAACTCAATATTAGCAAAAGTGATTATAGGCATCTAGAAGTGGCAATAAATGTGCATGAACATCATACTAGACGTGGCAATTAAAATGTGCATGAACATCATACTAGACTTCGAACAAGTAGACAAGGAATGTAGATTTTGTTTTCTTTAACATAGTGGCACCACTACTCAATCATCTATTGGCAAACTAACAAAATCTTTTTTTATAATTAAAAAAAAATACGAGTTTAATACTTTCCACACTACATTTGAGAATTTGGCAAATTAAAGAATAAAGGACCTGATATATGCAAAATGTTACCATAAGTTCCTTCTTCACAAAGACTAAATAGGCTAAAATATTTTATATGAAAAATACAAATGATATTAGTATACATTGAGCTAGCTGTGATAAATGTTATGGAATGTGGGGGAGAAGTTGCATGATGATGTTTATACGAGGTTCAAAACATTTAAAATTTTATAATTGTTGAAATAAGATAAAAACTTGTTAATAAGATAAGGATAATAGCTAGTTATTTAAAAAAAAAAAATTACAAGCATGTTATAAACATTAATATTGGTAATATTGGTTAATGATGAAATGATGAATGAATATGTAATGGAGTCACTAGTAACTTGGCTAAGAGATTAGCTTTCTTTGACCATGATCCAATTAGATTAATGACTGAATTGATTTGGTAATTGGTTATAAGTTCAAAACATAGCCAAATACTTTGACCTTCTAAATTCTAATTTCACCATAAATAAATAAATTATGTTTATTTATAACTCCATAATTTAATAATTGTATATAATTTTTATTTATTTATTAAGATTTTAAGAGAATCAATAATAATAATAATATTAATAGTGAATGTTTTAAATTTTAAATTAAGTTTATTATTCACTTATAAAATTAATTTTAAATTTTGTTTTATTTTTATTAATTTTTTTATTTTTATTTTATTTTTTAATAATTATATTGATTAATTTTGTGTTTTTTTAAATAATTAATTATATTAGTGAATGATCAATATTTATTTTGTTTTTTAAATTATTTTTAAATTAAATTATTAATAAAAATGTAAACAAATTTTCATCTCTAAATTATTTATCCATTAAACACAATGAAAAATAAAAATTAATTTTATTTAAAAAGAAAGATATTTAAAATATTCAATAATAATTTTATAGCATCTTATTTAAAAAAAAAATAGATTTCAAATTCCAACCTGATTATATTGATATTTTTATAATAATTTTATTGCATTTTTAAGCAGAGTTTTAGTTAAACATCATTGTCAACATAACTTTCCAGCATATATATAAAAGAGTCAATATGAATATATATTGATTAATACATAATTTTGTTTATGATTTCCTTTGAATTGAAGAGTAGAATGTTTTTGTTTGCTTTTTTACATAATCACTATCAACATAACTTATATGAAAATATATTATTTTTATATATAATCAAATAGTACTTTTTTTTTTCCATATTTTCAGTTAGACGTTATTATCAACATAACTTTCCACTATATTAATATATAACTTATACATTTACTTTAATATTGTCCTACCCTCATAATGAAGGGGTGGGGCAATATTAGAGTAAATAGAGTAAATGTATTTACTCTAATATTGCCCCACCCCCCACCCTCTTGGGGGGTGGGTTTACTCTAATATTGCCCCACCCCTCAATAATGAGGGTGGGGGTGGGGCAATATTAATATATAGCTTAATGTTTAGAATGTTTTTTTCAATTTTTTTTTTCCATATTTTCAATTAGATATCATTATAACATAACTTTTATATATATATATATATATATATATATATATATATATATATATATATATATATATCTTTTTATATATTTAATATGGGAATATATTATTTTTATATATAATCAAAATGTACTTTTTTTTTAGTAGACGTCATTATCAACATAACTTTACACTATATGTTTAGAGTACTGCTAAATTTAGTATGAGAATATATATATATATATTCTTTTTTCGGGGTCAAGAAATTGTTATTAATATTATTGTTTTGATGTGATAGCCGAGTTTCCTGGGAGGGGAAGATATGGCGTCTTTCAATCGGATATTTGAATTACTTGCCTTCTTGATGTCATGGTGGCAGATTATTTTATAAAATGTGTATGATTATTTGAAATTTATAAAGTGTGTATGATCATTTGAAATTTAGAGATTTCTCACATAGTTAATTACCTATATTGATTGCAGGTGACAATATTCATTAAATTTCGTTGATATGTATATGCTTTTTCTTGAATAATTTGAAATGCTTTTTCATATTACGGGTGATCATTTCATGGAAAACAACACAACAGATTGAGATAGGATAGAGAAATTCTTATATCATAAGAGCTTTAGGGTTTTGTTGGGTAAACACTACTGTTTCTTTGGAAAATCGTAGTGGAGAGAAAGGAAAAAGAGGGATAATTGGGTTTGAGACAAGAAGGTTCCAGAGAGAACGAAATATCCATCAGTAGAGACAAGACAAAGAAATTAGTTAGAGAGAGAGGGAAGGGAAATATCCGTTGAAATGAGAGAAGAGATCGATTCCCCATAAATAGATCTAATTAACCTAATGAGAGCTGAAGTAGCTCTGTTTATTCACATTCGGCTTCTCTCCTCTATCTCGTTTTGTTGTGTGTTTACGTGGGTGTATGGAAGTGCTTCCAATGTCATGTCCAATGTGTTGTTCGCGTGAAATATTGTGGTTGTGTGTCTGTTAAATGTTGTGTCAGGGGTGTTGTTTGTGTGAAATTGATAGAGGTTAGAGGTTGAATTGGATTTGAATCTACTTTTTGGAGTATGAAGGAAGAAACTGAGTTGAGAATTGGGAATTGAATAATCTCAACACGAGTTGGACGCGACTTCTTTATGTATTCCAAGAAGGTATCATAATTTTCTGTTTATTTTTTTCTTTTAATAAATTATATTCATTTTTCATCTCTGCTCTCCTCTCAGTAGGAGACCCTACCTTCTTAATTTCTGTAAGTTAAATGTTATTATCAGATAATAGCATGGATTCATTTAATATCTATGGCTAGTCTACTTTTGTAAATTAGGTGTTGTTGCTTGTGCAGTAAATGAAAAGAGGAAGATAAGCTTAGCTTATTCCTGTAGAGGACAAATGATTCGAACAACTAGCTGAGCTCATCATATCTGTACATTGTAGAGAAAAGAGACGAGAGGATAAGAGCCTTAAAGTGAAGTTCCTACGCTTGCCTCCCTCCAGTCTAGGATTTTCACTTTTCATTTGCCGAGTGAAGTAAAATCAAGGATATAATTAGAAGATGAATATCAAAAATAATATTTCATATTCATGCAAGAAGGTCGTTCCCAAGCCATGTCCTCAGCGTTCGTTTCCTGGCAGGCAGGTACACTATGCATTTTCTCCGTGTTTGAGTGTTAATATCAGCATTAATTTAAAGTACATTGTTTCACAAGAGAGTTTATTAAAGAGCTGATTGCATATCTCGTCTCTTAATCTTTCTGAGGTGGTGTCGTGTTGCTTTGCAGTTTACCGAGATGGAGAAGAGATCATTTATTATTTAATACGAGCGATCATTTATTATTTATCCAGAGATGGCCTATGTGACGTGGCCTGTGTCTTACTGTTGAAACGTGACGTATGCCTTGTGTGTTATGCGGTGGTTGTTGTCCGTACATCCTCCCTTTGTCATAGCCTGCAGCAGATAGGTACACTTTCTAACATTCATTTTTCTTTGAAAACAGAGGTCATTTTTTCTTTGAAAAACAGAGAAAACAGTTAACCCAGCTATTGTTTGAAATAAAAAAAACAGTTAGGGCTTAACATTATTGTAAATGAATGCATAGGTACACATTCTGTCATTCATTTTCTTTGGCAAAAGGGAGAAAACAGTTAACCACACATTTTTCCATTCATTTTCTTCGGCAAAAGGGAGAAAACAGTTAACCCAATTAGTGAACTTGATTTTATTTTGAACTGAAAAACCCAGTTAGGGCTTAACATTAATTTTAAAGAATGCTTGGTTATATATTATGTCATTCATTTTATTCTTAGAACTAGAGAAAACATGTAACCTAGTTTCTTACCTATTTTATTCTATTTTATTCTTAGAATGAGAGAAAACAAGTAACCTAGTTTCTTAAGGTTTTGAATAGGGAACTTGGTTAGGGATTGACATTATTGTAAGATTTATTTTAAATTTTATATTAATCCATTATAGCATAAAATTAATATATACTTAAAAATCTCCTTGACCAAAACATTAGGAAACCTGGTTAGGGCTTAATATTATTTTAAGGTTTATGTTAAGTTATATATTCACCCATCGTATCATAAAATTAATATACATTTAAAAATCTCCTCGCCCAAAATTTATTTGTCTCCAACTTTATATTTGTTGAAATTGAATGAGAATCACATCAATCTAATCATAGAAAAGCATTGTTACCTTGAACTAGGTAGCTAGGAGCCTTGATGTGATGTAATCTTAGAGTGGATCTTGTTCCTTAAATTGTATGGTTTGCCTCCAACTTTATTTATGTATATTGAATTAGGATCACATGAATCTAATCATAAAAGGCACATTGTTACTTAAGCCTTGATGTGATAAGATCTTAAGCCTTGTTACTTTGATAGGATCTTAAGCCTTGTTACTTTAGAGTGAGTTTTCTCTCTTCTAGTGTATAAGATCTTAATTTGTATGTTTCATTTTTTCCTTTTATTGTTTGAGCAAGATTGGGATGCTATTGTTGCTTTTATAAGTTATGATTTTTTAAAAGAAAACTAAATTTGCGTTTCTCAAGAGTTTGGTAGTGTGTGTATATGTGGCGCATGTATATACATGTTTCCCAAATTTTTAAAATGGGGGGTTATCCTTGGGAAACACACACACACACACACACACACACACACACACACACATGTTTCCCAAATTTTTAAAATGGGGGGTTATCCTCGGGAAACATGTTATAGTAAGGCCCGCTGCATATGGACATTACTCTTAGTCGAGTTTCTAGTTTGTAGATCCCTCAATAGGATTAGAACCCTAGACGAGATGACATTCCTTATTCTTAAATTAGGACAAGAAAAAAATCATTAATATAATGTGCAAATAATAATCAAAGGGCAAGGTGCTTAATACATTGAAGTTTAACATAGCTTTTGAGTTAGGATTATATTGGAGTTTAGTGAGTGTAGGAGTATGGATTTATGTTGATCAAGAGTTATTTCATAGGTTGATCACATGATAATCATAAGACAACACTAAGATAAGATAAGATAATTTTTCCAGCCCAAGGATAATAGCTCAATTAGTTGTTGCCAATGTTGCTAGGCATTTGGCTAGTTTTGTGTTGGTAGGTGCTTGGCTTTAATCCCCTTGGGTGAGGCACACTAGTGTATGTCGATGGGTTTACTAGGTAGATATGACATCCACAAATGTGGGGAAGCATCCCTTGGTTTCCCTGCAAGCTTTTCCTTGGAAAAAAAAAGATATTTTTTTTAATGTCCAACAAATTATTACAATAGTCGGCTAATGCTACTTAACAATTCAATCATTGTAAATACATAGTGGGAGTGCAAAAACAAATCATATCGCTAAATAAGTTAATAGATTTTATGGTTACTAAAATTAGCCCAAATGTTATTTAGTACATCGATAAATTTTAATAATAATATATAGAACTGCTTCTTTATGATTGAGCTATTTCATTTCTATAAATAGGTATCAATTTCTCTCTCTCTCTCTCTCTCTCTCTATNCTACTTCTTTATGATTGACCTATTTCATTTCTATAAATAGTTATCAATTTCTCTCTCTCTCTCTCTCTCTCTCTCTCTCTCTCTCTCTCTCTCTCTCTCTATATATATATATATATATATATATATATATATATATATATATATATATATATATATATATATATGTGTGTGTGTGTGTGTGTGTGTGTGTGTGTCTAACATCATAGTTGTTCAAATGCTATCAATTGATGAGATCGATAGTATAATAGTTATAGTAATAATTGCAAACAATTTTGTAAATGTCATCACCTCATTGAGCCACACAATATAGAGTAATACCATAGAGATTCATAGACATAGAAAAAAGTTGACACAATACAAATACATTACACAAAAGGGTCTTACCTTGATAGGTTTTATTTGTCCAAAATTGAATAAGTTCATTTGTTTAGATGTTACATGATCCATAATCTATATAATAAATTTCATGATGGCACATCCATCGAATATCTAAATTCAAGGTGGTGAATGCCTATAATCTCAAATGAGTGTTGTAGATCACATTGACAATATAGCATTTGAGATGTAAAAGACACTTGTTTCCATCATAACAAACAAACACCCATAACAATTCTCTATAATATTGCTACTTCATATTCTCCCTAGTCTTTTTAAGGTCTTGTGTTTTGCTCAAGAAAATTTTGACTAATAACCACTTATTAAAGTTGTTTAATTTCCCTAGATAGATTCAAATACCTGGTTTGTTTTCCTTTCCCTCTCTGTTTTACTTTCATGCACTAGTTTAAATAGGCTAACTAGGCACACATGTGAGGAATTGGGTAAATGAACTATTTTGTCTTCCTTCTCTATGGTATATGCATATACAAAACATGTGAAGCATGAAATCAAACCTCTTGAAATGAGCACAAGTCCAACAATCTATATCAATAAAACCTCTATTTTTTGGCCTCATTTTGTCTTTTCTTGAGCTTAGACCCCAAGTGGCTCAAGTCAACCCTTGAGTCATCCCCTCCTTTCAAAATGTCACAAGTAGTTTGACCCCCAATAAGTGTTGTAGATAAAAAATGAATGCCTATAATATCAAATGAGTCTTGTAGATCACATCAGAAATATAGCATTTGAGATGTAAAAAACACTTGTTTTCATCATAACAAACAAACACCCGTAACAACTCTCTATAATATTGATACTTCATATTCTCCCTCTTTTTAAGTTCTTGTGTTTTTCTCAAGAAAATTTTGACTAATAACCACTTATTAAAGTTGTTTAGTTTCCCTAGATAAATTCAAATACTTGGTTTGCTTTCCTTTCCCTCTTTGTTTTACTTTTATGCAGTATTTTAAATAGGCTAACTAGGCACACATGTGAGGAATTGGGTAAATGAACTATTTTGTCTTCCTTCTCTATGGTATATGCATATACAAAACATGTGAAGCATGAAATAAATCCTCTTGAAATGAGCACAAGTCCAACAATCTAGATCAACAAACCCTCTATTTTTTGGCCTCACTTTTTCTTTTCTTGAGCTTAGCTTGGGACCCCAAGTGGCTCAAGTCAACCCTTGAGTCGTCCCCTCCTTTCAAATGTCACAAATAGTTTTCCCCCCAAACTATTTTTTACATTTTTAGTGACTCCATTATTGGTCCTTGGTGAGACCCAATTTATGGTTCATCCTTTTGGTTTCTCCTCGTGGGTTGAACCTATATCCATAGGCTCATTTTTCCCTTCCTTAGGTACATCCCTCTTTTTTTTTTCTTTTCCTTTTGTTGGAGAATTCTCCTACCAACCTCCCTCCCCATGTTCCCCTTCTTTCTTCCCCCTTGCTTTTCACCAAAGGTGCCCCCCTCGTCTCCTAGCTAGTCTTATTGAATGAACAACCAACAATACATCCATTCTTCAAGTTTAATTTCACCACAAGATCAAGAGGACCTAAATGTGTAACACTTAACTTTCATCCCTAGTTAGGGAAACACACGAACATGGAGTGAACAACCCTAACTAAAAAATTATAGATGCAAATATCAACAAGAGAAAGGGAGGGTTTCACCTCAACCCTAATGTCTTCTTCTTGGAGCAAACTTTCCCTTCTTCCAAGATTACACTAGCAGATATGTATAAGAAATTTCCAGCACCCAAATCAACCTAAGAAAAACAAAAGAAAGACGAATATCCTTACATTGAAACACCCCTTGACTTCTTCCTTGGAAAATATATTTAACTATGATTGGAGGGGAACTCCAACACTTCCAACCATGCCTCTACAAAATGAGATTATCTTATATTTATAGGCTTCTACCTCAAGCAAGTCCTAATTAAGGCATTACTTGATAAAACACCTGTAGGGTTTGACCAATTTTCAACATACCATGTGGAGGCTTATAATGCTAAGGCACACCTTCCAAGGATTCTTGAAACCCTAACATACGCTCTTTCTCTATACACATGAGCACTCTGTAATAAATGTTGTAATTCTTCATTGTGTTGGTGATGCTTCATAGACATATGGATGGCTCAGTTTTAGTGGATGCTTGACCTTGGTTAGAGTGAAAGTATGGGACCCTTACCTAGGAGGTTGTTACCCTAATCAACATGATGACTATCCCAATGGGTGCACACAATGGGGGAGCCGTTTTCTTGATTAGGAGAGGTGATTGCCTAGGAGGAGGAGCATTAGCCACTTGGACGAGGGCATTTAGCCCTAGGAACATCAGACCATGTTCCATACACATTAGAGGTTAGACACTTGACTCAAGGATGCTTGGGTTGAGGAGCATACTTCATGGAGGTTGGTTATGGAGATGGATATCAATATTGAAGACACGAATTGGAGCATGCTAATTACAATGGCACATATGGAGAATCATTAGGCACATGAGAGGACATGTGGTACATAGTTAGAGGGGGAATGCCTTACATGAGGACACTTGGAAGCCACTGTGGAAGAGGTAGCATTGGACTAATATCTTTTTGGAGAGCATACCATCCCGAAGGAGAGGTGTTCAACCCTAAAAGAATCATTCTTAGAAGGCATTTCATCTTGGGGGTTGGATAAACGTGAGTATATGACACTTGTACATCTGTGTACTATAGAGCGCGCCATGTGGGGTTTCCTTGTTGGTTACTTGTATGGAAATAAGCCTTTGATTTATGTTAACCTCCCTCACCTATTTTATATATAAAGGGAGGAGAAGTCTATCTATCTTTGTAATTGTCTTGGAGAAGTCTTGGAGGGAGCAAGAAACTAGGTTTTGTGATGTAAACCCTAGGAAAATGAATGAAGAAGAGGGAGATGCCTTCGAAATTCTTAGAGAGTTTGCTCTTATGAGACTTTAGGGTTTGTGCTATGCAAGTAAACTCTATAGACAAACATGACTTTAGAGGAAGTGATGATTTGTCTTGTAGAGCTAATTGCTTGGATGATATTGTAGCCTTGTTCTTGTTGATGCAAGATCATGAAGAGCCTAGCTTGATGAGTCTCGAGATTTACTTGATGCCTTGCTTGAAAGAATACTGGTTTATTGTACTCTTCATTCCATGGAGGTTTGAGGACTCAAAACCCTAGCTTGACACTTAGGGTTTGAGGACTCAAAACCCTACCTTGACTTGTACCAACTTTGTGATAAAGATGTGTTGTGTACTTGTACTTCATCACACACACACACACACACAAACACATATGAGTTGTTTACTTGTAGATGTCATTTTTAGCCTATGTTATCATCATGGTTGGGTAGATTTTGGCCTTGGTTATGGATATGTTGATTTGACATATAACATAGAGCTAAAATTGGTTAAGTGATTTAAAACTTCTGGAAGTTAAGAAGGTAGATTTACCACTGTTATAATCTGTTGTGATAAGTATTTTCAAATTTGTTATATGCTTGAGAAGTGTGCCCTAAGGGTTGAATATTGTTGCATTGAAGTACACTTGTTTGGTATTTATTTTCTTTTGTGGCGTTGTGAATTAGGTTAAAGAGAAGTGAAATATTCGTTGCTATACATTTATATTTCAGAATCAACCCTAAGGTTGAAAGTTCACAGGGAATAGATTTGAGATACCTTATGGTTGAGGTGAAATTTGGAATTTGCACTAATTGTGTGATTCTCAAAATTTCTACAATAGGGTGTGCAAGGAAATCCCAAACTTGCTTTGCAATTATGCTATTTGTGTGATGGACAAGGTCAGGTTCCATGTACAACGTGATCAATCCAAGAGCCTAATCCTTCTTCAGACACATGAGATCATAGTTGTCATTAATCCCAGCTGAAAATGGCTTCTCCAAATACATCCAGAAACTTTTAACGTGAAGTAGAGTTGCCATTTGAACAACCAATGCATGCTTGTTAACCCCATTGAGGTTTGGAAAAACCCATTTACCATCCATGGATGCCACGATCCTAGTGTATATCTGTAACAAGTTGTGGCCGAATTAGGGGAAAAAAATAGTGTATTGATCTTGAGGAGCAACCAAAATTGCAACAACTTACTTAAATTCGCCAAAAGACAAAGAAAATACTGCCAAGTAGAGGTTTTCTATGGAAGATGAGGGTAAAAACCCTTAAAACTTGTTGTTGTTGAATGATAGCGTGTTGGAAGCCCTAATTTCAGATCTGTAACAATCTTGAAGTAGAGTTGCAACCCTAATTTCAGATTTGGAAAAAAATCTTCTAAGAGTGTTGGATAAAGGAAGAAAAATCCACACTAGCTTTCGATACAATGTTAGAAATCATGAGGTAGAGGATCTATGATGAATTCTCCAACAAACCTTTATTGAATAATATAAGCAAGCTGAAATATAATGCCACTTTAATGATGAACACATAAGACATCAAGAGAGTGTGCAAGAAACGTAGAGTGAAATAGTATAGGTGACCTTAGGCCCAAAAATGAATAATATCACTTGAATGAGTTGATGTTATAAATGAAGGAGGTGGTGTATTAACGGGTAAAATTGCTATCTTCAAGGAGAAGACTAGGCTAACTTACCTTGAAATACAATAAAATACAACAACGTGTAATAATGGGTGCAACAACCCACAACGACCTCTACGTCGATCCATAAAGGGATTCAACTACCCACATAGTGGGCTAATACGTGGCCACAAGTGAAGATTAGCCAAGATATTGCAACATTGTGAAGGTTCTATCGGTTAGATTGCATCCTTTTGTCACTACTAATAGCTTCGAACCTTGTACAACTTTTCTCTTCCATATTGACTCCTTCAAGCCTCTTTCACCTTACTTTTCTTTTTCTCTTTTGTTTTCTCCTTGTTTTGTTTAGTGTGTTTTGTTACCTCCTAGATTTGCACTCAAATATATTCAAGTCCTTGAACAAAGTGCAACCCTAGAGGCATGTAGAAGGGTTGTCCACTTTCACCACAACAACTCTTCCTCTCACTTTAGGGCAATTCTTTTTTTGCAGAAGGGGGAAACCCTAGAAAAGATTTTTTAAGATGTTCTTTAGAATTTAATGGATGGTGGATTGCGAGGACCAGTGCCTATCTAATTGGGCGATGGAATTGGGATCAATGATCGAGAGGGTTTGAACAGTATGGAAGGAGATCTAGTTAGGTTGTTATAAAGATGCTCTAACCAACCACATGGATTTACTTAATATGCAGAAAATTAAAGAAGGGCCCTTCCAAAGATGCTCCTCACAACAAGTACAAAATCAAATAATTAATAACGCCCAACCATGGAAAATTAAAGAGAAGCCGGATATAAAACCATAAGTGAAGTAGAGAAAGTGGGACATCATTCTTATTGAATGAACAACGAACAATACATCAAGTTTTCAAGTTTGATTTCAACACAAGATCAAGAGGACCTGTTATCGTGTAGTTTGTTGTTAGGATAATGGATTGATGAAAAGAGGTCAAATTGGTAACTGAACCAATCCCACCCACTGTCACCTCGATGGGAAGGTTCTTTCTGTTTAGGGAGGTAAGGCCCAGGGGAGACGTCCTCGGTGACCTGGTTTTTTGAGAAGGCAAAAGCTAGAAAGGCTAAGTGATAATAATCCCCCTCACAAGTCACCACCCGATCAGAAATTCTGGCTTATAACCAATAAAGATAACCAGAAGTAATAACCAATAAAGGAGTACCTGCCCGAGACAAAGCAACAGGAAACTATATGTGCAAGCTTGCTCGCTGGTTAGTACTTCATATAATCAATGACTTTTATGATAATAAGCAATTGTACAATGATATTGACGAAGTAAATCAATGTTTACAAGATAGCAATGACTACAATATATATCACTTCTCAATACATGCTAAAGAAACTTGGCATCCGATGTAACACAATCAACACTTCATAAACAATGTCTTAACCAATCATTCAATTGCTTTAAAAGTGATACGAAGGCTGTACAAAGGGGTTTTATAGCACAAGAAGGTGACGAAAACACTATAGTCAGTAGGGTTAGTCTAGGCTAGGGTTAGTAAGAGTTAGGGTTTGTTCAAAGTATTGGTTGTTTGTAAGATCAAGGTTTTTCAACAAAATGGAGGTCTTAGATCAGTGTCTTATTAGGGAAAATGGAATCAAGAAGGGCTACAAATGTTGAAGGGTTGTTATTATATTACTAGGGCTAGAGACAAGAGAGTCTGGTGTCAAAGTGTCGCTAAAGTGAGGCTTTAACAGGTCAAACCCTAGGGGAGACGACTCACTAGGGTGTAGAGGACCTAGGCCCTAGTGCGTCTTCCTCCTTCTCTAACTCAAAAATATAAATTTTAATGTCTAGCTTGATATGTATGAAGACAAAAGGGTTAAATGTTGAGGTGTTGCTATAGAAAGGCCTCAACAATGAAACCCTAGGGGGAAAGGCTCACTAAAGTGTAGAATGGCTAGGCCTTAGTGATTTCTCCTCCTTCTTCAGCTCATTGACAAAACAGGATGGCTAGGCTTGAAGACTAAGATTAGAGTGTTGTAATGGCAAGGCTCTATCTCACTTCAACAAATCAAATGGATCATTTACTTGATAGGGACATGAGACAAGGACCTTTAAAATGTGCTTGTCACCTAGGGTTTTAAATCAACAAGTTAAAATAATAAAATGAAAATAAACAACACTACAACCATTCAATCAAGAATTTTTGCAGAAATTTACTTACATTCAACCAACAAATCACATAGCCATACCCTAGTTATAAACCTTCCACCAAGATAAATGCCAAAAATAACCAAAACAAGCTTCCTTCAACAAGTGCGCCTTAGAATTTCATCCCAAACCCTAGAATAGGGCACAAATTTCAGACCTCACTAAGTGGTGAGTGAGTTCTGTTGAAAAATGAGAGTCAAAAACCCTCAATTTATACAGTACAATGACCTAAATTTACTTTTTAGGTCATAAAAAGGTCGACAAGGCCAAAATACTAAAATCATATTGTTTTACATTAAATGTTTGAAAATTAAACCCTAATCAAGTAATAGAGAGACGTCATCCCCTTTCTAGGGTGATGTTAGCCCCTTGTAGGCAAAATGCAGCCTCCTGGAGAAAAACGTTAGCTCTCCTTAGGCTTCTCCAAGCTGTCACACATGCCAAAAATGCCGTATCTGCCTCCCAAAATGTCCATACTACTGGGTGACATCATGGGCATCCTGGGAGATGTCCTGGGCCTTCCAAGGCCAACGTCCCTGTGGAAAGGGCTCAACCCCCCTAGGTACAGGTCTGCTCAGCTACCTCTGGTGGATTCTTTTCCTCTTCCCTGGTACAAGCGCTCTGCCTTGTCTCTGCCCCCTATCGAGGTCTCAACATCCATCAGGTGGGATCTTCAGCCCCATGGAGGTCCGAACTGATCATCTCTCCAGGTGTACCTGTCCATCATGGTACTTGTCTGTCGGGCATGATCCTGCACATCAACAACTACACCCTCCATGGGCTCATAAGTCACAGGGACCATAGCAATGTCAATCACATATAATCATCAATATTTATTAAACATGTGCATAAAACCTCTTTACCCCAGTCTAGTGCTCAAAGAGATTATACAAGTCTGCAATACAAGTTTGGGGGAAGTAACAGGACATCCTATTGGGCTAGTGTCTACTGGTAGAGGGATGTTTCTGGAAAGGATCAAATCCAAGTCATGTAGGTGGGTGAGGTGGATGGGGATGCCTGGGAAAAAGGTGCAGTGATAGCAGGGATGGCTTACTAGTGGGTGCCTCTGTGGAGGGTGAGTTTCTCATGTCATGGATGCAAATATTTTCAATCCCATTCATGCCTTTCAATCTTAATTTTTTCCAAGATGCTAATCAAAGGACACTGCCCTGGCTTGGTGACCAGTGGTGGCAATGTTAGCCACAAACATTTCATGGAAATGAGAAGGTCGGCTTGTGATGATACCCCCTTTCTCTTGGCTATGCCACCAAGAGCCACTACCCTGGCGTGGTGACCAGATGTTGGTAGCTTCATACCGCTAAATGCTCATGGACCTAATAGGTTGGCTCGTGATGAGACCTCATATCCTCTAACAAGGTCTTGTCTTATTGTTTTTTATCTTTTTATTTCTTTTTCTCTCAAGAAGCTAGTCAAGAGACACTGCCCTGGATTGGTGACCAGAGGTGGCAATGTTACCCACAAGTGCTTTCACATAAATGAGAAGGTTGGCTCACGATGAGACCCCCTTTCTCTTGGCTATGCCACCAAGAGCCACTACCCTAGCGTGGTGACCATCTATGTTGGTAGTATCATACCGTTAGGCACCCATGGACCTAATGAGTTGGCTCGTGATGAGACCCCCCATCCCTCAACTAGGTCTTGATTTATTTTTATGGGTCCCTCTGTTTCTTGTTGATAAGCTTTTTATTTCTTTCTCAAGGATCCCTGGGCGAAGCACCTCGAGGTTTTATTCTTAGGATTTTATTGTTAGCTTCTTTTACTCCCCAAGACTTTAGCCCATTCTTCCCACAAGGTAAGGTACAACCCCTAAATGATTGGCTAACCCTATTCCTAGACCAGTGCAATGGGATGGGTGAGCAGGAAATAAGATGGAAAGTGGTATGTATGACGAGAACAGACGATGGATTTTCAGAAATCCCTCTAGTGGTAGCTCAAAAACTATGGACATAAGCTTTCTAGGGAATCCTGTCATCCCCCCTAGACATGGTCAAGTGGACAAGCATAAGATCCAATCATCCGTTAGAAACAAAGGAATCAAATGTACATATTCAAAGGTTTTGAGGATCAGAGTGACACATACCATGATACCCGGACTCATTACCTCATGGAGCAAGAACCATCTCTGATGTAGGATCAAGCCAAAGGTGATGGATGTTGTTGTTGTTGCTACTGCTGATAAGGTGGAGGCGTCGAAAGGGAGAAAAGATGGGCCCTCTAGGGCCATTCTTAAGTTTATCTGGCTCTCGGTACTCCATGTCTAGGACCTGTGGGCCTCGAGACACAATCTCCTAGTTATCCTTGAAAGTGGGGGATAACAGGACCTAAACGTGTCACACTTAACTTTCATCCCTAGTTAGGGAAATACATGAATAGGGTGTCAACAACACTAACTAAAAATTTATAGAAGGAAATATCAACAAGATAAATGGAGGGTTTCTCCTCAACCTTAATGTCTTCTTGTTGTAGCAAACTTGCCCTTCTTCCAAGATTATAGTAGTAGATATGTACAAGTAATTTCCAGCCATCAAATCAACATATGAAAAACAAAGGAAAGATGAAGATCCTTACATTGAAAGGCCCCTTAACTTCTTCTTTCCAAAAGATCTTTAACTAATATTGGAGGGTAACTCCCATACTTCCAACCATGCGTCTAGCAAATGAAATTCTCTTATATTTATAGGCTTATACCTCGAGAAACTCTTAATTAAGGAATTCCTCCATAAAGCCCTATGGGGTTTTACCAATGTTCAACATTCCATGTGGAGGCTCCATATCTAGGGCACACCTTCCAAGGATTCTTGAAACCCTAACTCACGTTCTTCCTTTTAACAAAAGATCACTAAATAATAAATGTTGTAATTCTTCATTGTGTTGGCGATGCTTCATAGACATATGGATGACTCAGTTTCGGTGGATGCTTGACCTTGGTTAGATTGCTAGTCTAGCACCCTTACCTAGGAGCTTGTTACCTTAATCAACATGATGACTATCCCATTGGGTGCACACAATGAGGGAGTCGGTTGCTTGATTAGGAGAGGTACCTACCTAAGAGGAGGAGCATTAGGCACTTGGAAGAGGGAATTTAGCACTTGGAGCATCTAACCATGTTCCATACACCTTAGAGGTTATACACTTGACTTGAGGATGCTTGGGTTGAGGAGCATACTTCATGTAGGTTGGTGTAATGATCCCAAGCCATTATGTCGGGATCATCATGGTTTTGGGTGTCTTTATTTTAAACTTTTCCTGGTTGTGGTATTTCGTCAAACACTTTGCTTACAATTGCGTTTAGGGTTTTACTTATGTTTTTATATGTGTGTTGCAGAAAATAACAAGAAGATACAATAATGGAACATAGCTCAACCATATGCAATATGATATACAAGCCAAAACATCTCAAATCTCCTTTTATTCATGAAATAGAGAAACCTAATACAATGAATATGTCGATCTGGAATGCTCAAAAAATGGCTAAGAAGATAGACAATAGAAGCTGCTACAAAATGCTCCAAAGAAGACTACAATAAGCCTCCAAAGGCTGAATATACCATAAATACCAATACAATAAGATCTGGGTCGTATGAAGTGTCAACCCAAGAGCTGGAAGATGTCGCACCCTGCTGAAACTGTCAACCCCTACAATTTCGTCCCTACTATCAAAGACCTCCAAATGCTACGTTGAAGATGTTGAACAGTAGATTGGGATGAGTAGAATCCCCTCTTGAAATCTCAAGCCAAAATACCAAGGGAAACTCCTCCAAATGTTGAATCCTCCAATGGAGTTGCGCCCTGATGAAGGAGACCTCAAAATTATTATTTCGACCCTGATGAAGGAGACCTCCAAATTATTATTTCGGCCCTGATGAAGGAGACCTCAAAATTCTATGCTGAAGATGTCGAATTGTGGATCGATATGAGTAGAATCCCCTCCTGAAATATCAAACCGAAATACCAAGGGAAACTCCTCCAAATGTTGAATCCTCCAATGGAGCTGCACCCTCCTAAAACTGTCAAACCCTATAATTTCGGCCCTAATGAAGGAGGCCTCCAAATGCCCTGAAACTTGCTAGAAAGATAGATCGAGACACTGCAAGTCACTATGTGAAGTCTCAGGGTCAGATCTGAAGTATAGCCCCTCCAAACTGAATATATCTGAATCTCCAAAATGTCCTCCTTCTCTCCAATTTGTCCCAATGCTCTAGGAAATAATATGTACCATAGAACTCTCTCAAGAGGTACTACAAATCATGGACAAGGCCCTGCAAGTAAAACCCAAGTGCTCAAATCTCCAAGGGATCCCTCAAACTTTTTCAATGAACCTTCCTTCAATAAATGGTGTGCCCCCCTTGCTAGAAACCCCCAATGGTGCGCCCTTCTTATCTTCGTGTGCCTGTGGTTAGTGTAGAACCCTCCCGCATTGAGTAGATCTAGAACTAAAATGGTGTGGGAGAGTATTGCATCTCTGAGACCAAGCTTGGGACAAGATAGGTGGAATATTTCGCCACCAAATCGTCCTCTAGGTTTGTTATGTCAAAACCCTCAAAACCCCCAAGAGATGGCTCCACTAGCTAAAAGCTAGACATCAAAAGATAATCATACATGAATGAATGAGTAGAGGCCCTTGCCTTTCCTTTATACTTTTTTCTCTCCTTGTCCCTCCAAAGTGACTTTCATTTTATTAATATTTAATTAATTAATTAACCTTTTTACCTCCGAAAAACACCTTATCTCTCCTTGTGGCTTCCCTGGCCACTGGAAGTCACTTCTCACCATCCCATCCTGTAGTGTTGTTTCTCCCGATTCCAATGAGCTATTACACTGAGAGGTTCCTCCAAGTAATGTGCCCAAAATGACCTCTTCAATGAATTCAATTAGCTTATAGCTCAAAATAGTCAAAATCATGGAAATCATTGGAATGCAACAGAACCAAAGCCAACATGTGTGGAATGGCTCATAATGATGGAATATGATGAGAAATGCAAGTTGGACCCCACAATGCTTCTCAATAACTCCTGTACTCGCTATAACCTGCATCTGGCTACTTTGGTCATCATAACCCTCTGCACTGTGATGATGTCCCAAAGTGGGGACATTACAGTCCTCCTTGCTAGAAAATTGCTTGTCCTCAAGCAATAACCAAATCCCCTCAAGTATAATACTATGATCCCATGTCCACCTGTGGGATACACAGTAGAACCCCTCCAAAGATGAACAATCACACATGATGCCCCTTGGGTTCCATATCAAGTCATGAAATACTAGCTCCTGGGATGCATAGTCCTGAAATACATCAACTACGGAAGTCTCCTGCATATGACACATGGCCTCATCTCGGAATGAATCCATCCTCCAAGTCTCTACCAAGATCCATACGGCCTCCATCAACTGCCCATGCTGATGCCCGAATGAGGTGCTGCAAGACCTCCATGAGACACCCGCAAATGATGTGATCCTCTCAACACTGAAGCTCAATGGAAAGTTAGAATAACTTTCCCATGTAATGGTCCACTCTTCCCTGTCATTCAGTGAAATGCTCAATCTTTTAATCCCTGGGTCCCATGCTAATCTCTGTCGAAGATCACCATGTTGGCCCTGCACTACTTTGACCACGACTGTCTACCCCCTGCATACATCCTGAATCTTCCTCTCCTGGGTCCTCTAGCTGAAATACCTGTGACCATTGGACCTGATGTCCAGAAACTGTATCAGTAAAGAAATCTATGTAGAAGAAGTACCAGTCCAACCATCTCCACGTCCATGATGACCAAAAGTGAAAATATGCCTATCTCCATCAGACAAATCCCTGTCGGCCCACTCCAAACCAACCCATGGTGGAATATGTGGCTCTCTGGTGCAATCTGGGTCACCCTATAGTAAGACATCCTGCTATCCAAATGAACATCTAGATCCCATGGAAAAATTGGAAGTTTATCACTTCCAATCTCTGCTGATTGTTCATGTGTCAAGCTGATCACTGTCTGAAGCCCTCTATGCTCCACTGCTATCATCTGGCCTATGGTGCTCACCATCACACACCACGTCTTAGTTGGCTACCTAATGATCCATCTCTATCCTACTGAATGTCGTAAGAGTAATCCTGTCATGTGGTCTCATTCTGGTCACTCTCCATGCCCTCAGCCACTGTCTATCTCTCCTCATGTTGTTGTCCATGATAAAAGTGTCGAAAAAATGTAATAAAGACATCTGTAGCTGACTGTAGGGATGAAAAATACCACCTGCCTCGGTCAATCTCAAGGACTCGACCAAGAGCATGTCTATCTGTGCTCCTGATAACTTCTCACCTATAGCCCTCACTAAACTCCAATCATCAGGTACAACCAGAAGTAACTCCCCCAACTGCTGGTCAACCAACCTCCATTTCTCATCTCTCATGCAACTGTTGATATGGTGAAGGTGCTCTCTCATATTCATGTGATGTTGCAGATGAGTGGTATCTACATGCTCCCCTGAGTGTGTCTTCTCCCTGCAAGTCAATACACCCCTCTAAACCCCACCATACATCTCGACATGTCTCTACGAGCTATCACTCATCACACTATGCTTTGGCATACTCATGTCATCTCTCATAGACTCATGCCGCATCACAGATCCTAGGTGTACTGCTGGATCAACCTCTATATGGAGGTCAACATCTCTCAAAACACAAATGGAAGTGTCCTCCATCAATGCTAGATCATCAACATCTCCTAGCAATGTGACTGAATGATATTTTTGAGTGTCTACTAAGACAGATGAAGTGGATCTCTGAAAAATATCCTCAAGATTCTCGTCTGACCTAGACTTAGATTCTTTAAAGGTTGTCTGTGTGCCTCTCAAGAATCTCTGAGGACTCTCCAACTCCTGAGCAAGTCTGTCTACCTCCAACTCCTGCTCTCTCAAAGCCTCATGATACATCTCACCACTCCTCAATAGGTAGTCCCTGTCAGTCAATAACTGTTGGTAGTCAACCCTCATCATTGATACTCTCTCCTTGAGAGTATGAAAGTCCTCCATGGCACTTCCCTCATCTGAACTACCATGTGCTACTGATGCTCTCCAATAGTAATCTGCCAGTAATGCATGCATGTCATCAATACGTCTAGTGGCTGTCATGATCATAGCCTCACTAGCTCCCAACTGTCCTGCTAAGTGGTGTGACTCTTGATCATAGTCATGCTGAGGTACCATCTCATGCCTCTCACTGCTAGTGCCATCACTAAAATCCTCAACAACACTCTCTACAGAAGATAAAGTGCTAAACTCCTTGCTATCTACTGTGCCACTGGGTCTTCCCATACATAACTTCATATCATCCTCAACTGCTAGCTCCCTTTGAATCATAATGTATCCGGTGTGAGTAGATGTATCCTCCTGTGCACTCAACCTGCTACTTTTATCTACTCCTGGATCCCATATAGCTATGTCTAGACATATGCTATGGTCATCCTGAATACTAAAGAGTGCATCCTCATCAATGTAGACCGATCCTGGAAGTAAGTGCTCCATCAACCTGTCAGCCTCTGCAATCTTCTCAACTAATGGAGTCTCCAATAGCTGTGACTCAATCTCCTTAGGATGATCTGTATGTGTAAGGTCTTCTATTTGTACTCCCTGTATCACCTCCTGGATCCGTGGATCTACATGTCTGTGGTGTGCATCCCTCATATAAGGCTCATCAACCCTATCTGACATGCTACTAGTATCCTCCTGTGATGTGGCTATCATGGATGTCTAGAAAGATGATAGATGGTTCAAGACCACCATAGGAGGTTGGTCATATGTAGGTGCTAACACGTGTGAGTCCTCACTAGTGTCACCACTCTGCTGGGGCGCAAGGTCATCAACACCATGTGATATGTCTGTTGAAGTACTGGTGCTATCATCCCGTCCACTCAACTATCTATCCACTATACAAGGGTCATCATCCTCCTCAAGTGTGCCATAATCACTCGTATCCACAAGTGTGCAAGAGTCACTATCCTCCTCAAGCATGTTAGAATCATCAGCGTCTGTGCAAGAGTCACTATCACTAGCCTTTGTGCAAGAGTCACTATCATCATCAGACTTCTCCAGAGGAGCATCTATCGCTCCATCTTCACACACCTCATCATCACTGTCATGGTGTGCCTCAACAATGCGCTCCTGATCCTTACCCCTGCACCTATGATCTAGATCCCATGACCCCTTGCGACTGTAGAAAGGTTGCGTGCTCCTACTGGGCATGAGGTTTCTCTGTTCTTCCATCCATCTATTTGTTTATTTTTTCTTTTTATCTGCTATGATGATCCCATGTAAAATATCCCCTTTGCTCCAACCGGGCTTTCTAAGGGCTACATACTGAGGAAAGGTTATGAGAGCCCTATTTTCCTTGCTAAGGCCCGAATATAGTATCTCCAAGCATGTCATCTCAAAGGCTATCTTAACCATTTCTTTCCAACTATCCATTTATCCATATGTGATATCCCTCAGGTTGGCAAGATTTAAGCTCTGATACCACTATAATGATCCCAAGCCATTATGGTAGGATCATCACGGTTTTGGGTGTCTTTATTTTAAACTTTTCCTGGTTGTGGTATTTTATCAAACACTTTGCTTACAATTACATTTAGGGTTTTACTTATGTGTTTATATGTGTGTTGTAGCAAATAAAAAGAAGATACAATCATGGAACATACCTCAACCATATGCAATATGATAGACAAGCCAAAACATCTCAAATCTTTTATTCATGAAATAGAGAAGCCTGCTACAATGAAGATGTCGATCTGGAATGCTCAACAGATGGCTAAGAAGATAGACAATAGAAGCTACTACAAAATTCTCCAAAGAATACTACAATAAGCCTCCAAAGACTGAATATAGCATGAATACCAATACAAGAAGATCTGGGATGTATGGAGTGTCAACCCCCAAGATGGAAGATGCCACGCCGTGCTAAAGATGTCAACCCCTAAAATTTAGGCCCTACTATCAAAGACCTCCAAATGCTACGCTAAAGATGTCGAATGGTAGATCGAGACGAGTAGAATCTCCTCCTGAAATCTCAATCCAAAATACCAAGGGAAACTCGTCCAAATGTTTAATCCTCCAATGGAATTGCGTCCTCCTAAAACTGTCAAACCCTATTATTTTGGCCCTAATAAAGGAGACCTCCAAATTCTATGCTGAAGATGCCAAATTGTGGATCGGGATGAGTAGAATCCCCTCCTAAAATCGCAAACTGAAATACCAAGGGAAACTCCTCCAAATGCTGATTCCTCCAATGGAGTTGCACCCTCCTAAAATTGTCAAACCCTATAATTTTGGCCCTGATGAAGGAGGCCTACAAATGCCCTGAAACTTGCTAGAAAGATAGATTGGGACACTGCAAGTCACTATGTGAAGTCTTAGGGCCATATCTGAAGTATAACCCCTCCA
This sequence comes from Picea engelmannii, assembly GCA_009831015.1. Taxonomy (NCBI): domain Eukaryota; kingdom Viridiplantae; phylum Streptophyta; class Pinopsida; order Pinales; family Pinaceae; genus Picea; species Picea engelmannii. The sequence continues at coordinate 589,116 of ML785665.1, read as the reverse complement.
AACTGAATAGATCTGAATCTCCAAAATGTCCTCCTTCTCTCCAATTCATCCCAATGCTCTAGGAAATAATATGTACCATAGAACTCTCTCAATAGGTACTAGAAATCATGGCCAAGGCCCTGGAAGTAAAACCCAAGTGCTCAAATCTACAAGGGATCCCTCAAACTCCTGCAACGAACCTTCCTTCAATAAATGGTGCACCCCCCTTGTTGGAAACCCCCAATGGTGTGCCCTTCTTCTCTTCCTGTGCCTGTGGCTAGTGTAGAACCCTCCTACACTCAGTAGATCTGGAACTAGAATGGTGTGGGAGAGTATTGCATCACCGAGACCAATCTTGGGACAAGCTAGGTGGAATCTTTCACCATCGAATTGTCCTCTAGGGTTTGTTAAGTCAAAACCCTCAAAATCCCCAAGAGATGGGCTCACTAGCTAAAAGCCAGATATCAAAAGATAATCATACATGAATGAATGAGTAGAGGCCCTTGCCTTTCCTTTATACCTTTTTCTTTCCTTGTCCCTCCAAAGTGACTTTCATTTTATTAATATTAATTAATTAATAAAATCACTTTAATTAATTAATTAACTTTTTTACCTCTGAAAAACACCTTATCTATCCTTGTGGCTTCCTTGGCCACTTAAATTCACTTCTCACCATCCCATCCTGTAGTGTTGCATCTCCCGATTCCAATGAGCTATTACACTGAGAGGTTCCTCTAAGTAATGTGTCCAAAATGACCTCTTCAGTGAATTCAATTAGCTTATAGCTCAAAATAGTCAAAATCATGGAAATCATCGGAATGCAACGGAACCAAATCCAACCTATGCGGAATGGCTCATAATGATGGAATATGATGAGAGATGCAATATGTATCCCACAATGCCTCTTAATAACCCCTGTACCCGCTATAACCTCCATCTGGCTACTCTGGTCATCATAACCCTCTGCACTGTGATGATGTCCCAAAGTGGGGACATTACAGTTGGTTTTGGAGTTGGATATCAATGTTGAAGATAAGCATTGGAGCATGATAATTAAATTGGCACAGATGGAGAAGTATTAGGCACATTAGAGGACATGTGGTACATAGTTAGAGGGGGAATGCCTTACATGAGGACTCAGGGGGAATGCCTTACATGAGGACTCTTGGAAGCCACCATGGAAGAGGTAGCATTGGACTAATATCTTGTTGAAGATCACACCATATCGTAGGAGAGGTGTTGAGCTCTAAGAGAATCATGCTTAGAAGGCATTTCATCTTGGTGGTTGGATAAATGCAAGTATGACAGTTGTACATCCTTGTACTTTCGAGCGCTCCTTGTGCAGTTACCTTGTTGGATACTTATATGGATATAAGTCTTTGCTTTATGTTAGCCTCCCTCCCCTATTGTATATATAAAGGGAGGAGAAGTCTATCTATCTTTGTAATTGTAGTGGAGAAGTCATGGAGGAAGAAAGAATCTAGTGTTTGTGGTGTGAACCCTAGGAGAGTGCATGACGAAGAGAGAGACGCTTTAGATGTTCATGGAGAGTTTTCTCTTATGAGACTCTAGGATCTGTGCTATGCAAGTAAATCCTAGAGACAAACACAATGCTAGTGATGATTTGTCTTGTAGAGCTAATCCTTTGGATGATATTGTAGCCTTGTTCTTGATGATGCATGAAGGTTAGGGCAAGATCATGAATAGGATAGCTTGATGACTCTTGAGATTGGCATGATTCCTTGCTTGAAAGAATATTGGTTTATTGTACTCATCATTCCATGGAGGTCTTGGTGCTTGCGTTGATGCAAGAGTTGAAGACTTAGAGTTTCGGGACTCAAAACACTAGCTTGACTTATAGTAGTTTTGTGATAAAGTTGTGTTGTGTAGTTGTACTTCATCACACACACACACACACACACACACACACATATATGAGTTTTCTAATTGTAGATTTGATTTTCAGCCTCTTTTATCTTCATGATTGAGTAGATTTTGGCCTTGGCTATGCATATGTTGATTTGACTTCACATAGAGCTAGAATTTTTGATGTGATTCAACACATCTGGAAGATAAGAAGGTATATTTACTACTATTATAATCTGTCGTGATAAGTATTTTCAAATTTGTTATATGCTTGAGAAGTGTTCCCTAAGGGATGAAACATCGTTGCATTGAAGTACACTAGTTTGGTATTTATTTTCTTGGGCAGCCTTGTGAATTAAGTTAAAGAAAAGTGAAGTATTCACTGTTGTAAGTTTATATTTCAGATTCAGCCCTAAGGTTGAAATTTCACAGGAAATATATTTGAGAAACCTTATGGTTGAGGTGAAATTTTGGAATATGCATAAATTTTGCGATTCTCAAAATTTCTACAATAGGGTGTGCAAGGAATCCCAGACTTGCCTTGCAGTTTTGATATTTGTTTCATGGGCAAGGTCAGGTTCCATGTACAGAGTTCTCAATACAAGGTCTTCATCCTTCTTTAGACATATGAGATCATAACTGTCACCAATCACAGCTGAAAGTGGTTTCTCCAAATACATACATAAACCTTTAAAGTGAGGTAGAGTTGCAATTTGAACAACTAATGCATGACAGTTAACCCCATTAAGGTGGGGAAAAATCCATTTTCCATCTATGGATGCCACAATACCAGTGTAGATCTGTAATAACTCGTGGCTCAATTAAGTAAAAAAAAGAGTGTTGTTCTTGAGGAGCAGTCAAAATTGCAACAACTTACATAAATTCACCAAAAAACAAAGAAAAAACTGCCAAGTAGAGGTGTGTCAGGGAAGATGATGGTAAAAACTCATTAAACTTGTTGTTTTTGAAAGATAAGGTGCTGGAAGCCCTAATTTCAGATCTGTAACAATCTTGAAGTAGAACTGCAACCCCAATTTCAGATCTGGAAAAAACTCTTCGAAGAGTGTTGGATAGAGGAAGAAAAGTCCACACTAGCTTTGATACCATGTTAGAAATCACATGGTAGAGGATCTATGATGAATTCTCCAAAAAACCCTAATCCGATAAGATAAGCAAGATGAAGTATAATGTCGCATTAATGATGAATACATAAGATTTCAAGAGAGTGTGCAACACAAGTAGAGTGAAATAGTATAGGTGACCTTAGGAAAAAAAAGGAATAATCTCACTTGAATGATATGATGCTATAAATGAAGGAGGTGGTGTATTTATACCACTTTGTCAGGTTAAAATCGCTATATCCAGGGAGAAGACTAGGATGAACTTATTCTAAGATACAATAAAATACAACAAAGTGTAACAATGTGTGTCTCAACATTGTGAAGGTTCTATAAGTGATATTGCATCCTTTTTTCAGTACTAATAGCTTCGAACCTTGTACAACTTTTCTCTTACATATTGACTCGTTCATGCCTCTTTCACGTTACCTTTCTTTTTCTCCTTTGCTTTGTCTTTGTTTTGTTGAGTGGGTTTTGATAGATGCAAATATCAACAAGACAAAGGGATGGTTTCCCCTCAGCCCTAATGTCTTCTTGTTGGAGAAAACTTTCCCTTCTTCCAAGATTACACTAGCAGATATGTACAAGTAATTTCCAGCACCCAAATCAACCTAAGAAAAACAAAAGAAAGATGGATATCCTTACATTCAAACACCCCTTGACTTCTTCCTTTGAAAATATCTTTATCTAGGATTGGAGGGGAACTACCACACTTCCAACCATGCCTCTACCAAATGAAATTCTCTTATATTTATAGGCTTTTACCTCGAGCAAGTCCTAATTAAGGCATTACTCAATAAATCCCATGTAGGGTTTGACAGATCTTCAACATGTCATGTGGAGGCTTCCAATGCTAGGGCACACCTTCCAAGGCTTATTGAAACACTAGAACAACCTCTTTCTCTTTACACATAAGCACTTAGTGATAAATGTTGTAATTCTTCATTGTGTGGCGATGCTTCATAGACATATGGATGCCTCAATTTTGATGGATGTTTGACATTGGTTAGATTTCTAGTATGGTACCCTTACCTAGGAGGTTGTTACCCTAATCAACATGATGACTATCCCATTGGGTGCACATAATGTGGGAGTTGGTTGCTTGATTAGGAGAGGTACCTACCTAGGAGGAGGAGAATTAGGCACTTGGAGGAGGGAATTTATCCCTAGGAGCATCGGACCATGTGCCATACACCTTAGAGGTTATACAATTGACACAAGGACGCTTGGGTTGAGGAGCATACTTCATGGAGGTTGGTTTTGGAGTTGGATATCGATGCCAAAGACAAGCATTGGAGTATGCTAATTACATTGGCATAGATGGAGAAGCATTAGGAACATTAGAGGACATGTGGCACATAGTTAGAGGGGGAATGCCTTACATGAGGACACTTGGAAGCCACCGTGGAAGAGGTAGCATTGGAGTAATAACTAGTTGGAAAGCACACCATCCTAGAGGAGAGGTGTTGAGCCCTAAGAGAATCATGCTTAGAAGGTGTTTCATCTTGGGGGTTGGATAAACGCGAGTATGACACTTGTACATCTATGTACTGTAGAGAGCTCCATGTGGGGTTTCATTGTTGGTTACTTGTATGGACATAAGCCTTTGCTTTATGTTAGACTCCCTCACGTATTGTATATATGAAGGGACAAAAAGTCTATGTATCTTTGTAATTGTCTTGGAGAAGTCTTGGAGGGAGAAAGAAGCTAGGGTTTGTGATGTAAACCCTAGGAGAATGCATGAAGAAGAGAGAGTTTCCTTAGATATTCTTCGAGAGTTTGCTCTTATGAGACTCTAGGGTTTGTGCTATGCAGTAAACTCTAGAGAAAGACATGAATTTAGAGGAAGTGATGATTTGTCTTATAGAGATAATTGCTTAGATGATATTGTAGCCTTGCTCTTGTTGATGCAAGATCCTGAAGAGCCTACCTAGATGAGTCTTGAGATTGGCGTGATGCCTTGCTTGAAAGAAGATTGGTTTATTCTAATCTTCATTCCGCGGATGACTTGGTGCTTGCGTTGATGCAAGAATGTGTGAATTAGGGTTGGAAGACTCAAAAACCTAGCTTGACTTGTACCATCTTTGTGATAATGTTGTGTTGTGTACTTGTACTTCATCACACACACACATACACACATATATGAGTTGTGTACTTGTAAATATGATTTTTCGCCTATGTTATCTTCATGATTGGGTAGATTTTGGTTTGTTTGTGCATATGTTGATTTGACATAACACAGAGCTAAAATTAGTTAAGTGATTTAACAAATCTGGAAGCTAAGAAGGTATATTTACCACTATTATAATCTGTTGTGATAAGTATTTTCAAATTTTCTATATGCTTGAGAAGTGTGCCCTAAGGGATGAACATTGTTGCATTGAAGTACACTTGTTTGGTATTTATTTTCTTGGGTGGCATTGTGAATTGGGTTAAAGAGAAGTGAAGTATTCGCTGCTATAAATTTCTATTTCAGATTCATCCTTAAGGTTGAAAGTTCACACAGAATTGATTTGAGAAACCTTATGGTTGAGGTGAAATTTGGAATTTGCAATAATTGTGTGATTCTCAAAATTTCTACAATAGGGTGTGTAAGGAAAACCCAAACCTGCTTTGTAGTTTTTCTGTGTGTGATGGACAAGGTGAGGTTCCACGTACAGAGTGCTCAATCCAAGATCCTAATCCTTCTTCAAACATATGAGATCATAGTTGTCATCAATCGCAGCTGAAAATGGATTCTCCAAATACATCCAGAATCCTTTAAAGTGAAGTAGAGTTGAAATTTGAGCAACCAATGCATGATTGTTAACCCCATTAAGGTGGGGAAAAAACCATTTTCCATCCATTGATGCCACAATACCAGTGTAGATCTGTAACAACTTATGGCTGAATATAGGAAAAAAAAGTGTATTGATCTGGACCAGCCAAAATTCCAATAACTTACTTAAATTCACCAAAAGACAAAGATAAAACTGCCAAGTAGATGTGTGGTATTAGAAGATGAGGGTAAAAACCCATAAAATTTGTTGTTGTGGAAAGATAAGATGCTGGAAGCCCCAATTTCAGATCTGTAATAATCTTGAAGTAGAGCTGCAACTCTAATTTCAGATATGGAAAAAACTCTTCGAAGATTATTGGATAAAGGAAGAAAAATCCACACTAGCTTTGATATCATGCTAGAAATCATGAGGTAGAGGATCTATGGTAATTGCTCCAACAAACCCTTATCTAATAACACAAGAAAGCATAAATATAATGTTGCTTAAATGATGAACACACAAAACATCAAGAGAGTGTGCAACAAAAGTAGAGTGAAATAGTATAGGTGGCCTTAGGAAAAAAAATGAATAAACTCACTTGAATGAGATGATGTTATAAATGAAGGAGGTGTGTATTTACACGTAAAATTGCTATCTCCAAGGAGAAGACTAGGCGGAACTTACCTCAAAATACAATAAAATACAACAAAGTGTAATAATGGGTGTAACAACCCACAACTACCTCTAAGTCGATCCATAAAGGGCCTCAACTACCGACATAGTGGGCTAACATGTGGCCATGAGGGAAGATTAGCCAAAATATCTCAAGATTGTCAAGGTTCTATCGGTGAGATTGCATCCTTGCACACTTGCCAACGTGAGCTAAGTCCAACTCACTTAGTGTGCCCTCGGAGACACAATGTCTAAGTTCCAAGTCCACACTGTCACCTTCACTGGAACTTCTTCCTTCTAGGCTTACTCCTAGGGAAGCCAAGGGGGGTGGTCCCTAGTTACTAAATGAATTTTAAAGTTAATGTTCTAGGAGTTAGTTTTAATTGTTTAAAGGCTAAGGGGAAAACTAGCCTAAGATGTTCAAGCTGCAATGCAAGTGCAAGTCTTAATCTAAATGAAAAAAGCATCCCTTTCCCTAAGTCAACTAAAGACTAGTGCCTAAGGTTGGGAAATGGGGTCAACTATGTTAGAAGGTTGTTCAATTACAAAACGTTTACAAATAAATCAAGTTAAACTACCCCAAACCAAGATTATTAATACTTACTGTTATCACTGAAATTTCGTCCGCACGTGGCGACAAGAACTCCGCATCGTCAAAACAGAAAAGCAGTCATTCATGGAACAAGGCTAATTTCACAGCACAGCAAAAGGGTCAAAACTATACAAAATGGCCAAAAAATTGCAAGGCGCTTTACATCCACTAGGCACGCGCGCATGCGCATAACAACTTCGTACAAGGCGCGCATATGTGCACAAGGCGCGGCTGTTTGGCGAAAAACCCGCGCGCCTGCTAAACGACGCATTTATTGAAATTTGTCGGCTTCCCAAACACTAATGGATCGGCTCCCAAGTTGATTTGACACCAAATCCGAGCTCAATCCTCATGGTGGGCTGGTCAAAGACCTAATTGTGCCCTAAAGAGCCCCTTTTCACATTCAAAAGAGGCCACATAATAACCCAATGCTTGGCTAT